>JAAGKR010007302.1:0-37549 GCA_011419295.1 Clarias macrocephalus | reverse complement strand
TTGCAGGTACTATCTGTTTGAGAAAATGTGTCGGTATAGGATCTAATATACAGGTTGACGATTTTGAAGAAGAGATGAGTGAAATTAATTCTCTCGCTTCAAGGGGAGTAAAGTGTTCTAAGTTCTGATGTGATGTGGTTAGATCATCTGAATTATTTAAATTGTCTGGTTTCAAAGCCTGAATTGTTTGCCTAATATTTATGATTTTGTTATTGAAAAAGTTCATGAAATCCTCACTACTTCATGATGTTGTTGTGGAGATTTCTGCAGTGGTCTTGTTTTTAGTTAATTTAGCTATGGTATTAAATAGAAATCTTGGGTTGTTTTTGTTATTTTCTATAAGAGTGGAGAGATACGTTGATCTAGCATCACTGAAAGCTTTTTTATAGTTCACAATGCTCTCCTTCCAAGCTATTTTGAATACTAACAATTTAGTTTGGCGCCATTTACGTTCGAATTTTCGAGCGGTTTGTTTTAAAGCACGTGTGTGGTCATTATACCAAGGAGCAAGTTTCTTATCTCTAATCATTTTCCTTTTAACTGGAGCTACATTATCTAAGCTATAAGGAAGTGCTGACTCTAGATATTCATTCGCCTGTTCGAGTTCTGTGAAGTCAGATGGTGATCCAATCAAAGTTGATAACTCTGGAAGATTATTGATAAAGCTTTGTGCGGTATGTGATGTAAATGTACGTTTAAGGCGGTAGAGCGGTGCTGTGCATTATTACTATGACGCGGTTTAATCAAGACAAGATAAGATGACGTCACCGAATAAGGTGCACCTGCAGGTTATAAATAGGAGTGAACCGGAAACATCCTCAGATCTTTTTGTCTTCAGGACTGCTTTGTGTTTGCGCGTGTGTGTGTGCAACAGAATCACGGTAGGAAAGAAAAACTTTACTTACCGATAATGGCAAGAGTTGGTTGAGAGATGTGTGCCTCCGTGTGATTTTTTTCTTGAGTGCTTGGGTTTCAAGGAAAGTGCAAGCATTGTGATCTCCCTATTAAGGCTCTTCGCGCGCGGTTCACTTTCTTTAAGGAGAAACCGCGAGCCGCGGTGCTTTCCTGGGGCTCGCGTGCGTATGAGACGGTATTTTCCCTTTTCTCTCGCGCTCTCCCTGGATCAGGAAGTTTTAGCGTCCGCTTCTCAAGCGCGCTCCGGCGCTTTTTGTGAAGGGGCCGAATAGATTTCCTCTCTCGCCACAAAAAAAAAAAAATTAATAAAATAATCAAAATAAATAAATAAATGAATTTATTAAAAAATATAAATAAATAAATCACCAAGCACTCAAAGTTAGACGACAGGTTTCTGTCGGGTGGCCAGGGGAGGGGCCTCAACGAGGGTTCCTCCCCTTTTTTGGCGACCTCCATGACGAGTTAACTCTTTCATGGAATAAGCCTTATTCATCCCGTTTTATGATGATACCCCAGATTGAAGAGACGTTTGCGAGCTATCTCTCTCCTGGGAGCTCATCCTCCCTGAAAAAGCCCACACTGCCCACCAAGCCATGTAGACTAACATCTTTGTTGGTGGGGAAAGCTTTTCAGGCAGCGAGTCAGGCTGGTGCTGCCCTGCACACCATGGCGGTTTTGGAGGCATACCAAGCTCACCTGCTAAGAGTTCTGAGCACTGGCGGGTCTATTGATGGCGCCGAGCCACAGATTTATTTCTCTGTGCCACTAAGCAGATGACCCGTGTTATCGGCCGTTCTATGGCTGCTTCAGTTGCCACGGAAAGACATCTGTGATTTAACCTCACGGGCATCGATGTCAGGGATTGCGTTTTCCTCCTTGATGCCCCCCTCTAGGGTCGGGAGGCGAAGCTCTACGAGCAGACCTCTGTGAGGTTTCTCTCCTGCCATGCTCAGCCACCCAGTCCCGACCAGGTCTGGTCCCCACGAGGCGTGAGGCGCAGAAGGAGAGTGTGCCGAGCCAGCTACAGGGGAGGGACTCGTCGCGCTTCGCAATCCGCCTCAAAGAGAAAAAAAAAAAGCACCGGACCTGAGGAGCATTATCTCCGCCAAAAAGGAAGTCCTGAGGTTGATGTGCCCAGGACCACGGGGGTGTCTCCCCCTGGGGAGGGACGTGTAAAAATTCCAATAAGGGATAAAGACTCCTCCCTGGCACTCTATGGGGGCCGTTGTCTAATCTCCGCTACCACTGGTGTTTCGGGAAGCAGCGGTCTCCAGCGAAATGTTAGGTGCTCGGTTCCTTCCTGCCTTGTTTCAGGAGGCCGGACACCTAACACCCCCCTCCATTGCACATCATTCTCCGCGTTTTCAATGGCGTGGTCTTCACTTCCATGAAACCGGAACGAGCGCATCTGCTGACTTGGCAATTACAGACTTTGCAGGGAAAAGGGGCAATAGATTATGTTCCCCTGCCAGACGAGAGATGGGGGGGTTGCGTCCAATTTGACATCTTTTTGGGCTGAACATCAAAATGTTGACAGCCAAAATGATTGTTTCTCAAATTCAACCAGAGGTTTGGTTTGTGACGGTCAACCTGAATGACGCATATTTTCATATAGAAGTATTGCCACAATACAGGTTCCTGAGGTTTGCTTTTGGGGCTTACCAGTATCGGGTCCTTCTATCTAGCCTAGCCCTGTCACCCCGCACATATAAAATGCAAGGATGCAACTCTGGCTCTATGATTCCAGGGCATCCGTACTCTGAATTGTATAGACGACTGGCTGATCCTAGCTCAGTCTTAATAGCTAGCGCTTCAACATCAGGATGTCATCCTAGCTCATCTCCATTCTTTAGGATTGAGACTCAACGTCACGAAAGGCATTCTCTTTCCTGTTCAGAGGACAACATATTTGGGTGTCATATGGGATTTGATTACAAGGCGGGCACAGCTGTTTCCCACTTGTGTCGAACCCATCCTCCAACACCCTGAAGGAAATCAAGCTAGGCCAGAAAGTGACTCCATCACTTTCAAAGATCTTTAGGTCTCATGGCAGTCCTTTGGGCCTTCTGCACATGAGGATGTTTTCAGTTGTGGCTAAGAGCCAGGAGAATTCACTTAAGGGCCAATCCCCAGAGACCAATAAGGGTTACGCGCCGGGGCTTCGTACCCTTTCTCTGTGGTTCAGACCCCGGTTTCTGACTTTGGGTCCCACTTTAGCTAGATGCTAACGACAGATGCTTCCCTCACGGGCTGGGGTGCGGTCTTGAATGGCCATCCAGCACAAGGGAGCTGGAGAGGTCATCTTCTCGCATGGCACACCAATTGCCTCGTAATGATGGCTCTGTTTCTGGCCCTGAAACACTTCCTCCAGCAGTTGAAAGGCTACCATGTCCTAGTGCGGGTGGACAACACTGTGGTAGTCTCGTACATAAATCGCAAGGGTGGACTGTGCTCGCGCCGCTTGAACAAGCTAGCGCACCAGGTTCTGCTTTGGGCACAGAAAAACTTCCTGTCCCTCGGAGCGATTTACATTCCGGGGCACATGAATGTAGGAGCAGACTTGCTATCCAGACAAGCTGTGACACATGGGGACTGGAAACTCCACCCTAAAGTAGTCAGTCAAATCTGGGAAAGATTTTATATAGCAGAGGTGGACCTATTCGCCTCGCAAGAGGCAGCACAATGTCCCCTTTACTACCCTGACTCCTCCAGCTCCCCTGGGTCTGGACGCCATGGCCCACATGTGGCTCAGATTACAACTTTATGCATTTCCTCTGATAATTCTGCTCCCAGGAGTCAACAGGGTTTGCGCCTCTTATCGATAGCGCCCCAGTGGCCGATGAGAGTGTGGTTCTCGGATCTAATATATCTCCTCGACGGCTCACCCTGGGTGATTCCAGTGAGGAGGGATCTTCTGTCTCAGGCGCAGGGGACAATATTTCATCCCCGGCTCGAGCTCTGGAACCTTCATGTTTGGCCCCTAAAGGGGACCAACTAAGAGATGCTGGTCTTCCAGCCAGCGTAATTGAAACTATTTTAAGTGCCAGGGCTCCCTTCACTAGAAGAACTTATGCCCTCAAATGGAGTGTATTTGAAAGTTGGTGCATGGTAAGACATGTAGACCCAGTCCACTGCCAGATTGTTTCAGTGCTGGAGTTTCTGCAAGAAAAGTTGTCCTCTGGCTTATGCCCTAGTACTCTCAGAACATACATAGCCGCTATTTCGGCATGCTCTGACTGATGGGGTTTCAGTGGAAAAGCACCATTTAGTTGCAAGTTATATTCAAGGAGATAAATGGTTGCGGCCTGCTGCAGGCTCTGTCAGTCTCCCCATCCTGCCTAGACTTTGCCCCTGGGCTAGTCAAAGCTATTCTGCATCCTCACCCGAACTATCCTCCCAAGGTTCCATTCTCGACCATGCACCCAGTCGTTCTCGAAGCCTTCTGTCCTCCACCTTTCACAGCTCCGGAGCAGGAAAGACTTCACTTACTGTGTCCATTATGTGCTCTTCGGATTTACGTCCACCGCACTAGCCAGTGGCGTAAGGCAGAGCAGCTCTTTATTTGCCATGGGGATCGCAACCAGGGGGCGGCTGCTCCTAAACAGACTCTGTCACACTGGGTGAGAGATGCTATTGCCCTAGCCTATGAGGTGCGTGGTCACACTTCGCCTCTGGGAATCAGGGCTCAACCAGGGAGATTGCCTCATCAATTGCTCTGGCAAGAGGCGTCCCCCTGCAGCAGGTGTGTGATGCGGCAGGCTGGTCCTCTCCACACACGTTTGTTAGATTTTATAGTCTGGATGTCAATGCTACTCCGGGCTCGTGGATCCTTGAGTCAGTATCTCAGAGCTAGGTCTGAGACAAATTTTTAATGATGTTTAAATCAGGGAACTCTGATGGCCGTTCCAAAACCTTCAGCTTGCATCTCTTGAGGTATTCCATAGTGGATTTTGAGGTATGTTTAGGATCATTGTCCTGTTTTAGAAGCCATCCTCTTTTCAGCTTCAGCTTTTTTACAGATGGTATGATGTTTGCTTCCAGAATTTGCTGGTATTTAGTGGAATCCATTTTTCCCTCCACCTGAAAAATGCTGCTCCTTTTTTTCTACAAACATGCCTTTGCTGATTGTGGCCAAAGAGTTCTATTTTAACTTCATCAGTCCACAGCACTTGTTTCCAAAACACATCAGGCTTCTGTAGACATTCTGTTGCATACTTCTGACATTGAATTTTATAATGGGGATGCAGGTAAGGTTTTCTCTTCCATGAAGGTCTTGTCTGTGCAAGCATTGCTGCACAGTGAATGGTGCACCACCACTCCTGAGTTTGCTAAATCTTCCTGCAGGTTTTTTGCAGTCACATTTTTAAAAGATTTGTCTTTCTGACCAGCATACAATCAGTTCTCTCAGAGTTTTCTTCCAGATCTCATCTTGACCTTCGCAGTTTCCCTGAACTGCCATCTCCTAATTACATTTCTCACTGTGGAAACTGCAAGCTGACAACGCTTTCTCCTTGTAGTTATTGGTGCATTGTGGGCATCAATAACTTCATCCTTCAACCTGCATCCTTTTGAGAGTCTTACACAGCTGCTTAGAGGAACCAATGGCCGTTGAGTGTTTGCAAGTGTGTGCACAAGGTTTGAAGAGTCAAAGTATTTGTAAAACTTTGGCATTTACTAATGACAGCTGTTGCCATGCATCAGATTTAATAAGTTGATTAAGGTTTGAAACCTTGTAAAAAGAATCTAAGACTCAGTGAACAGTGCCCTAATAATGTTATTTTTTAAATTTTGTTCAGTTTATGGCATAAGAAGTAACTATGCATCTATCAATATTGTGCATTTTTTCCATTTCCAAGAGAGTCTGTGTTAACATCTTTTCAATTAAAAAATCACAAAAATCTGTTATTTGCCAGGGGGTGCCTAAACTTTTGCGTAAGACTGTATGCCAAATATATACCAATTTACTGGTTAAGTGGAACATAGGTTCAAAACTTTTCTGACCAAGAAAGTAAAGTAAAAAATGTACCACTTAACTTACCTTGGAGAGAAAAGATTAGACAAGCCCCCAGTAAAGTTTTAAAATTGTGTAGTTAAATACAGTAAGTGAGTCGTTGTCAGAAGGGTCTCTGTATATTATCAGCAAAAGAGAGTTTTTGACCAAATACCTGTGCCATCGACATCTGTTACTACAATTGTGGTACCATAAACCACTGTAAAATGTCCTGATGAAATCCTGAAGATCAAAAGAGTGGAAGTTAGAAAGTTGTCCAGAGACAAATCAGGAGATATTGGCTCGAGTTAGTGGGAGAGGGGGAAAGAGAGTGAGAATAGTGAGATTTTAACAAACTTTATTAAGGAAATAATGTTACATATTTATATATTTTCACTTTTTTGTCAGTTGTTATTACTTATTTAGTTGTTGTTTTTTTAATAAGAAAAGAACTCCAATTAAGCCCCCCACCCCCCACCCCCTCACCACCGTTAACAACACCTCTTTTTTCCAGTTTTAGTGTTGTTTTTGTCCATTAATTTGCAGACCTATTTGCAGTATGGTTTGTTTCAGTTGTTGTCCATTTTTTTCTTCTTTCTGACGATTAGTTAGTTTTTTGTTGCTTGTTGCGTTGGTCTTTTGCAGTCCTTTTAATGTTTTAGACAGCTGGAGAAAGAGGTTTATTCGCTCCTTGATATCTGTGGAGGGGTCAGCGTTAGGGTCAACGCTGAATACTGGACCGCCAACAGGTTTTACACTCGCGCTGTCAGCTCTTATGGGTCTGACGAATTTTCCGAAGCGGGCCAGCTCCTTCATAATCACCTTGTCCATAAAAAACAGGAGCACGTTGGAGAATGTGATTGTGGGACCATTAACACCTTAAGAACAGATGCAAGAGGAGACAGGAACATGTTATCAAGGAAGATTCAACACATTAATATCAGATCCATGAAAACGAGAGGAAGAGAATAGAATTAACTTCTTTTATATAAAGTATCCCTTACAAAGGGCTAATCTCATGATGTGGATGAGGGTCCATGTGTTTGTGTGTAAGTATGAGAGGCACAGATCTCAACTGGCTGCAGCTGCATTGCGACAAGTAGCTACAATTTATTACACTAATTTTACCTTTATGGTGTTGCCATGCTGTGGCCAACAGGGAAATCTCCCTGTTATCCCAATTAGTCACTCCAAAACTGACTGTCATTAAATCAAAGCTGTAATTTCACTAAATATGCATACCTATCTCTACATACTCCTCTTTGCAGACCTGACACCGATTAATTGATCATCAAGCATTAAAATTGCCCAGGAAACTGTGAATTTGTGCTACTGTTAGTATTGCACCTACTCTCTCTCTCTCTCTCTCTCTCTCTCTCTCTCTCTCTCTCTCTCTCTCTCACACACACACACACACACACATACACATACACATACACACACACAAAACACAGTAGACTATATAAAACGATCTAACAAAACGCTTTAAAAACCTGATGTCCCACTACAATGGACACCCATTAAAGTACTGTATGTCTACATGTTATTTTCTTTTAAAATCACTATTATTCTCTTTTTGGTACACTTGAAACTTCTGTGCATTGTGTGCGCTATCAGTTGATAATATTGTACAATGAAGACTGACATCACGTCCTCATGTCCTTACGTCCTGATGCTGTAGAAATTGTGGGAAATTAGTGTGCACATACAGGTGAACACAGTGTTCTGGCTCATCTAACTAGAAACTTTCACTATTCGTAGCTGCTGGAATGAACTTACCTCATGAATTATTCTCTGTAACAAGATGTCTGTTTTCGCAAAAGGATTGGTTTCTTATTGTTCATCAGATGGCAGGTTCATCCTTTTTGAACCATGGCTTCTCACTTCTTCATAGACATTGACATAGATTGCAATCTTGATTTCACTTTATTTGTATTTTAACTATTTCTATTATTTATTCTCTTTAGCACTTTGCAAAAATTGTCAGTGGCACAGAGCAATGGTGACAGCTATATTTACTCTAGCAGTTAACAACGCGATAGGTCAAATACCTGGACAACTGCCAAGTGCCCTTTGCAAAACAGCCTGCCTTGGCTGTGGCTTTGCAATGGCTGCAGGAGCTACAAGAGCAAGTGGCTCTGTTCACTGTTCAGCTGGCTTAACTTCAGTCGAAGTACAACAGGGAGACCTTGCACGCTGAGTCTCAACTAGAGCGTTGCCCTGTTAGCCCTTGTTGGACTTAAGCTAAGCAATGTTAGCCCTAAGCTCAACAATGTTAGTCTTGTTAGACCTAAGTGAAGCCTGGTTTGCCTTGTTAGCTCTATGCTATACCTTGTTAGCACTGCTAGGAGTGAGATATGGTCTGAGATATGTCAGAGATGTTTCCTCTTTTTTTTTTTTTTTTTTTGTTTTCCTCCTGTTTTACCTGAGTCTTGTTCTGCTTTTACTGGTCCCTGTTTTTGTCTGCCTGAATCACATCATAGAAATCAGTTAAAATTCTTCCAAATGATGCTATGTAGTTAAGCGCATAGCATCTGTTATCTGTTTATGTTCCAGTCTTTATATATGATAATGCTGTGTCTCACCTGGTTCCTCTGCCTGGCAGTAATCTAGTGTATAACCCAGTAGACAAAATATCCCTGGAATACAACCCAGAATAAAATTTATTGTATCACCCATCTATAATTCTGCATATAATCCAAAGTATATTTCACAGCATAGTGCAGAGTATTCTCCACAGAATAATTTAAGATATAACCCAGAATACAATTCAGAGTATAATCCAGTGCTAAATAGTATATCCAGTTTAACATGTAGCTTTCTTTATTGGAATAAATTATTATTTTGTATTAATTAGGTAATAGCTGTTTATATGTTCCATACAGTATGTAGTCTGTGTGACACCTCCCTGTTTTAGCATGTGAGGATACCGCAGTTAGACAGTATTTATCCCACCAGGCCAGGACATGCTGTCAGATGAGATGTTGTGGTTGTAGATTATGTAACTCACAGAAATTATAGTGCAGAGCAGGAAATCCACTTTGCACTCAGATTGATAGTAAAGGGTTTCGTGTCAGGCTTAGTGGCAGCATCTTTAGTTGTACAGCATCTGTGCTGAAAAAGCACTGAGCTGTGAAAGATTTGTTTTTATTTCCAACATATGTAGGAAGGAGTATTAACTATGCTACCATAGTGTGTTTCGAGCAGCAGGAATAATGAAAACAACATGTGTTGATGACATAAATTAAACAGTTACTTTTTTGTGTGTTTTGCTTTATTGAAAAACTTATATCTTTGAGCTGCACCCTTTCACAGGTCAGGCTTTGTCTACATGTGTGTTTGTGTTTTCATGCAAAATACATGATGCTCAGCACTAATCTGAAAACATACACTTCCACAAGATGATTACCTGCACACATACGTAAGAGCAACAGTCAACAGTTACAGTGTTAGTAAACAGGGAATTATGAGTTTAAATCCCACACTTTAAAAATGTTTCAACTCTCAGCTGTGTTCGTGTTCCTGCTTTATCATATTGAAGAAAAATAACAAACAGAAACAGATGTAAATAATGTACATTAAAAAAATTAATTTTATTTTGTGCATGATCAGCAAGAATATAAAAATAATTGGCATAGATTGGCAAGAACTCCATAGATTTTTATAATCAGAGTGCTGCATAGTGCTTGAAATGGAAATATTACTACCTACTGACTATTATGGATAATCACATGATATGCTTTCCTTAATCATGTAGTATGATTATGATATAACAACATTGGTAGAATACATTGCTTTAAAGAAGAAGTTGTTTAATTAAAAAAATAATAGATACTAAATTACTGAAATATACACTAGTTAAAAAAATACTCTGATGAAAGAAAACAATCCTACAATCCACAAGCCTCTTGAATAAATCTATACCCATGTGGTGTTCTGTAAAATAAGCAGCAAGCATAGTTTGGTTAATTATGCTACTAATTAGTGGTTTGTTTAACACCACAATGGGGAGAAAAAATTTGCATTTTGCTCTGTTCATGTAGTACTGATCTGTTCATGTTGCCTGGATACAGTGAACTGTTTTAAAAGCCACAGCGTGTCTCTTTTCATCCTGTGAAGTCACTTCATATTCTCTCTGTCTTTTGGAAACAATGCTGTGTGTTTATGTTGCAGCTAGACTGGTAGACTGAACGAATGTGAGTCATGAAGCCAAGCCAAATAACTGTCTGCATGTATGTGTGTGTGTGTGTGTGTGTGTGTGTGTGTGTGTGTGTGTGTGTGTGTGTGTGTGTGTGTGTGTGTGTGTGTGTGTGTGGGAGAGAGAGAGAGAGAGAGCGCGATAGAGAAAGCATTTTCATTAAGCTAAGGCTCATATTAAACTGCATTTAATTAGCACAGCCCATTCTGTGAGGGCACAAGTATATTTAGCAGATATAAAACTAATAAAAGCAACAGTATCAAAATGCAGCATTTCAGAAAGCTCTTCTTAATTAGCCACTAAGAGCCAAACATGCTACACTCTTTACAAAGCATGAACAACATTCTACACTACACACACACTACCCTATTCACAGCACTCTAGATGCTACGTAAGTAATTAATTCTCTATAATTGAATAGCAAGTATAACCTGCAGAGTCTTACACTATACACTAAAATGAAACACGTGCTCCACACACCATGCTAAATACTACAGATTACACACTACATACCATGCACAACTAAACACATGGCCACAAGCAACAAACAGCTAGGTCCACATCTGGACAACATGATTACTCATGCAGAACATGCTCTGAATCCATTTGAACTGCATTTTAAGAAATTTGTTAAATTATTTTAATTTGTTCTGTCCTTTATATTTTTCAGTCGACTGACCATTACTATATTTCACTCTGTTATAGAAAATTAATCAGCAGATGACGCAGACTCCAGAATTCAACAGTGCACTGCAAAAATGATGCCTTTGAGTTTAAATTCAAGAAAAGACTTTAAGGGAACTCGGAGTTGTAAAGGTCAGCAGAGGTAGTGTTCAATTTCCCAAAGTGACATATTATCCATTTCATCTCTCAGTCTTTGTTTGGCCTTAAGTGCACTTCTACAAAGTTTGATGCCCTGATGGAGTTTTATGGTGAAAGGTCACATTATGACTCAGCAACATTTGAACCTTTTTGCTGAACAAAATCAAACTGAAGAATTGATCCAACTAAGTTTGGCTAGCTAGTACTAGCTAGTACTGGCTAGTAATGGCTAGTAACCACTGCTATTTTGTGTTAATTTATCATTTTTGTGTATGTTTAGAAAAGGGAATTATTGCATAAACAATCTTTGTAAACTGTTTTGTCTAGTACATTTTGAGCTATAAGGTTTGTCTATCCTGAATTTATTCTATGCTGGTAAGGTAGGATTTTTTTCTTTGCCTATTGCTGTGGGTTCTAGTATTGTTGATTCTGTAGTGTTGTTGGAAGTTTCTGTTGTCCCATGTTAAATATTCTTCTCTGGTGTCTAATCAGTCATAGTTTTGATCATGAATTGTGCATGGGGCTTAGAAAAATATATCAATGATTGTAATTAATGATAATGTATTAATATATTAATGATTAATGATAATGATAATTATTAATATTAATAATGAATTTGGAACACTGCCCTAACTCCTGATTAAACTGTATGCATGTGCCTTACACCTTTTTCTATTGTAATCAGATCAAGACTCTTTCATTCTCTATCCAGAGCTGGCAACTCATCTATACTCCTGTTGTTATAGTCACAAACAGTGGTGGTAGGTGGGCTCTAGGACTGCCATAAATCAGCTTTCATTGAAGCCTTAGCTTCCCATTATGCTTTTGATTTTTTGAAAATAGAAGCCAACTCTGCCTGATTAAGCAAATTCAACAAGAATCCAAACATTAAATGAACATTGTAATATATACTGGACCGCCTTTTTCTTTGACTACAGCAATAATATAATTTTGATAAGCTTATGCAATGTCAAAACATTTATTTCAGTCCACAGTCGCATTAATGTCTCTTCAAGAACTTGCATAGATGATGAGAGTCTGAATGCGGTGTAAAGTCCTCTCTAGCACATCCCAAAGATTATTAATGGGGTTAAGGTCTGGGCCTTGTGGTGGCCAATCCATATGTAATAATTGTGTCTCATACTCTGTGAACCACTCTTTTACAATTTTAGCCAGATGAATCTCGGCATTGACATCTTGGAATATGCCTGTAACATCAGGAAAGAAAAAAATCCACTGATGGCAAAAACCTGGTCATTCAGTATATTCAGCTAGTCAGCTGACCTCATTTTTTGGGCACTTAATCTTATTGAACCTAGACCTGTTAAACAGAAGCAATCCCAGATCCTAACACTGCCCCCGGCAGGTTTGCTTGGTAGGCAATAGGCATGATGGGTGCATAACTTCATCCACCTTTCTATCCACCTCACCCCATCACTCTGGAACAGGGTAAATCTGGACTCACCAGACCACATGACCTTTTTCCAATGCTCCACAGTCTGTTCTTTATTTTCCCTAGCAAACTTTCAATGCATTTTTCAATTCACCTCATTGTTTTTCTTAAGGCTATGGTTTTCTTAAGTCTTCACAGCAGTTTAGTCTGAATCCACTGAGTTCTCCTCTCACTGTGTATATGTGTAAATGCTCTTACTTTCACTATTAAAAATAGCCATAAGTTCTACTGTTTTTGGTTTGTTTTTATGCTAATTATTTAGTCTTCACCCAGTGCTTCAGGGACTGTAATTTGTTCTAAAATGCACCCAGGTTATTTCTCTGTTCCATAGTTTAAAATGTTTGCTCATTCTGAAATAAAACTCCCACTGACTGGCACTTCAGAAAACCAGATGGGAATCAAATTAACCACAGCATGAGTAACCAATAAGACAGCACGTAGCAATGTAGCAGACATAACAGCTGGAATAGAAGTATTATATAATATTATTTCCTACTCATTTGGATTACCTAAAGTTTTGTAGAAAAAATAATCACAACGCATCAGTTATTGCAAATGGATTTGTCAGACTGAACTACTTTAAGTTCTGCTCTGTGTTTTGATTTTTGCTGTGTACTTTGTTCTTAGGCAGTGGCTCTAGTGGCAAACTCCCCTTCAGTATCATGGCAAAAAATTTAATTAAAAAAAACCCTAACTTTGCTAATGTTATGACATGAACACATGAATATGAAATTATATCCAATATTATGTAAGCTAGTATCACAGCAACAGGTTATCAAACATGTGTTATGGCCTATTCACCACACACATAATATTATACTATGTACATAATATTACTACACTATATAATTCTTCACTACATTTAGGTCACGTCCCTAAATCTTTCACATTAGCAGTTATTAAGCCCCTTCTTAAAAAACCTAACCTAGACCATAATAAATTACAGACTGATTTCAAACCTTCAGTTTATAGAAAAAATATTAGAAAAGGTGCTGTCAGCTCAAATATGCACATTCTTACAGGAAAACAATATCTTAGAAGAATTTCAGACAGGTATCAGGCCCCATCATAGTACAGAACCTGCACAAGTTAAAATCACAAATTGACTTGTCAGACCAAGGCTGCACCTCAATACTCGTTATACTTGATCTTATTGCTGCATTATACATAGACTGCTTACAAAATGACATAGGTATTTAGGGACTGGCATTAAAATGGTTTAGATCCTACCTGTCTGATCGATTCCATTTTGTAGAACTAAATGGAGAATTGTCTGGTATAATTCCAGTGAAATATGTGGTCCCACAAGGGTCAGTTTTAGGACCTCTGCTCTTCTCCATATACATGCTTCTCTTGGGTAACATCATTAGGAGACATGGGATTAGTTTCCACTGCTATGCTGATGATAACCAGTTATACATCTCATCAAAACCAGATAAAATATCCAAGTTGTCCAGATTGACTAAGTGTGTAAGAGATATAAGATTTGATGACTGATAATTTTCTCTTACTAAATTCAGACAAGACAGAAATATTACATATTGGTCTAAAAACCAGTATACAAATGCTCTCAAGATTCAAGATTTCTATTAGCCTCTCGAGAACAAGGAGGTTAAAGGGCAGTGAACAATAAAATTACAGTAAAAGGTCAATACAAAAAAAGTAATAATAAACAAATACAGAATTTGTTTAAGTAGAATAGAATTAAAAATTTACAGTATAAAGAACCCATAATATCGTTTAACAACCGTTTCCTAATACACTATGGTATAAGTAAACAATTAAAATTACAAAGTGAAGCTAAAGTGACGAGTGGAAGCAAAGTGACTTATAATATGTAAAGTGTCGTCGTTTCCTAATCCAGATAAAATGGAGTTGTACAAGATCTCAGTATAGCCTTTGGGGCTCAGACACAGTCTCCCAGTTTAAAAAAACAGACTTAAGACACATCTCTTTAGCCTGGCATACACATAATTAATCCAATAACCTCATACTTCAGTACATGTAATTGCACACTCTCATTTAGTGCTGATAATAAAATGAACAGCAACTATGCTAATTCTTTATACACCTGTTCTTTCTTTTTCTACCCATCCCAAGGCACCTGGAGATTGTGCCAGCTCCAGTAGACAGGGGCCAACCCTGCTTGGATTCTGAGGCATCCAGAGAAGGACCACCTCTAACTAGATTCTGCTTTATGATGGTTTGGAGCTACACATGCTGCTCCTGAGCTCATAGTAATCCAGACCCCCTCTGCTATCTGCACCTGTTTGACTCATCCAGGTGCCATGCTGGTGCCAAACTGACCTGGACTCCATGTTAACTTAGACATCTTATGTTATATTGAACTTCCAGCAGTCTAACACACAGTATGACTGCAGATCAATCTCTGCAATCTATTATCACCCAAATGAGGATGGGTTTCCTGTTAAATCTAATTCCTCTCAATGTTTCTTCTTATTGCCATTCAAGGGAGTTTTTCTTTGCCACCGTTGCCGTTGCCCTTGACTTGCTCATCAGTGACAATCAGATCATAATACTCTATACACATTTTTTCTTTCTCCTACACATTTCCATAATCTTCTATTAATTTTGTGAAGCTGCTTTGAGACAATGACCATTGTTAAAAGTGCTACTGTATATAAATAAAATTGATTTTAATTGAATATTAAAGAGATAACAGTTGCATACCTTTTATTTTTTCTTCCATTCTTTCTTATTTTTTTCTAAACTGGGCACCTAATGGCCTTGACCTGATATATTTATTTTTATTCAGTGAGCATCAGGATACTATACACCCCCAATTAAATGTCAAGACTAAATTATTTCACCTTGGGCTGTGTTGAATGGTTAAATAGTATTTTAAGGATAAAGCAGATCACACAAAAAACAGAAGAATACAAAATGTCTGTGAAACTATACAGTGCAGTATATATTCACAGTATTATAAATAATCTGTGGTTTATTTGGTAGCACTTCATAGTGTTTCCTGCTGCCCCACAGTCTCCCTGAGGTGATGTCTATAAGCCCCCTCCCTAGCCATCTTGTACTCCTGAGTGAGAGACCTTCCCCTGCCTTACTCATAACTGATCTACACTGTTATGCAAAAAATGCAACCTGAATGACCTGAACTTGTCCTTATATTGGAACACATTAATATTTAAATTAAAGTTGATACATTCTTAGTCTTACAACAGAGATACAATAAATGCACAATAATTTAACATTGTAGTGTCTGTTGTAACCCAACATGTGACTAAAGGGGTGAGGGGAAAAAATCTGTTGAAGGAAAACATAAAAAATATATAAATAAATAATGGGATATGCGAAGCAAAAAAAAAAAAAAAAACAGTACATGGGAGAAATAAAATTCGAGACTACGTGACTCATACTTCCGTATCAAACTTCCAGCACTAAAATATTTTAAGTAATTTTAGAGTAATTCTCTCCATGCCTGTTTAACAACACACATATTTTGCCTTTTCTTTCTTCCTTTATTTTGTATCGGTTTGCATGCAGTTTTTTTGTCCCGTAGGGGGCACCATATAATAGTCATTCATCCCCAGTAAAGCCAAAACAATGTAAAGCCACATGTATATCACTCACTCACTTACTTATTGTTATATCGCTTTATCGTGTGTTCAGGGTCACCGGGGGTCTGAAGCCTATCCCAGGAGGCTTATGGCACAAGGCGGGTTACACCCTGGACAGGGTGCCAATCCATCACAGGGCACACACATACACACTCATTTTTGCACTATGGGCAATTTGCGAACGGCAATTAGTCTAACCTGCAGGTCTTCGGACTATGAGAGAAAACCCACCGAGCACAGGGAGAACATGCAAACTCCATGCACACAGAGACAAGAATCAAGTCTGGCCAGGAATCGAACCCAAACCCTGGAGGTGCAAGGCGACAGTGCTAACCACTACACCACTGTGCCACCCACGTGTACAAACATTAAACAAAACTCTGATTTTATTATTATTATTATTATTATTATTAGCTTGTATTTACACTATTCAAAGGAAATCTAAGATTTTCTGCATATGCACAGCTCTCACTTCACTTTTTGGGACCATGAGCTTTACTTTGAAAAGTTGCCTTGCCTATTTAATAAAAAAATGGCATCCAAACTGTGGCACCCTCTCCATAGCTAGGGTGTCTAATTAGTAAAGAAAAAGGACACTCCCAAATGACGATATGTACAGGCTGCCCCCACAGCCATGTCCAGACCTCAAACTGGGCGGAAGCTGCTGGAAAGCAGGTGTTACACATGAGAAATTATTAATAAACAAAGGTGTGCATGTGTCAGTCTGCATAAATGTGCCACTGATGATGCTGTTGTGTACACCAAAACCAAATGAATGAAAGGTATTCAGGGAGCATAAGCTCTCTCTCGTCCAAGAAAAATATTAACTGTTCAATTAGCAAACAATGCTTTTTGCCCATAATATTGCTTGGCTGTGAGTCATAAAACAGAGCCATTTCCTTTGCATTGTTAGAATTCAAATAGAACTAGCAATGAAGCAGAAATATATGAAGGGGAAGTCCATTATACATAGTGAAAGTGAATTATGCTGGATTCCGGTGTGCCAACAACTGTGATCTTTACATTTACAGGCATTATCTTGCAAATATCTGCAAAAGATATATTCATCAATCAATTTTTAACCTGTATAATTTAATACATAAAAAAGTAACTTATATGGAGTTACATGCAATGCAGTGCTAGGAAAACAATCACAGACAGGGCATTCTTGTGATCCTGGGCTACCATTGTTCATTCTGGAGCAATCCTGCTCAGATGTTTTTCCCTCTCTCCCAGCGTGTGTGCACACTCTATCTCTACAAGCTACATCTGCCTCTTTAACTGTCAGTTTAAGCTTCAGTCAGTTACAGTTAAGTAATAGATTGTTTGCCACTGTCTTGCTTCAGTTTGCTCATTTCAGCCTTTGTTCTGTTTTGGCATTGTATTAGCTGTAATTATTTAATACCATAGAAAAATTAACCAGGAATAACACCACTAAAGAAATCTCCACATCAATAACATGCAGTATTGAGGTCTGCAAAAAATTCAGACTTTGTACCAAACAGCTTAATTGATGCAGATGATAAACTAACCATATCTGATCAGAACCTAGAATACTTTACTCCCCTTAAAGAGAATGAACTAATTTCACTCATTTCTTCTGCAAAAATATTAGCCTGTGTATTAGATCTTATACCGACACATTTTCTCAAGCAGATAGTATCAGCAATAACAGAACTACAGTATATATTAATAGTAGGATAATTATTTTTTTATTCAACAGCGGGTATGTATCTAAACCTTTTTAATTAGCAGTTATTAAACCACTAATTAAAAAACCCTGACCTTGACCCCTGTCACCTGTCCAACTACAGGCCGAGATCAAACCCCCCTTCATCTCTAAGATCCTGGAAAAGATACTTGCACAGCAGCTATGTTTAGATCTACACTGTAACCCCTAATGGTCAAAGTAATTAAACATATTGAGTACTGTTCACTTAAATAATTACAATTAGTTCAAATTAATAGACCTTGATGAGTATTTAGAACTTTTTGGTATTTATGAGTTTGTAGAAATGACACTTTTCAAGTTAACTGAACAAACTCATTATTTTAAGTAACTGTAAGTACTTAAATAACAGTAATTGTCACCTTAAAGTTCCACCAACTTAAAATCTTTCAGACTAGCGATTTTTGATCTGACGTCATCAGGGACATAGGGCACTTTTTTTTGCACTATTGGTAGGTGTTTTATTTGCCATGTGAAAGGCCCGGGTTCGATTCCCAACAACTGGATGAAGTGTCTGTCCCAAGCCCAGATAAAATGGGAGGGTTCTGTCAGGAAGGGCATCTGGCCTAAACCTGTACCAAACCTGTGCCAAGCGACCCGACCCATTGCTGGGAGCAGCCGAAAAAGCGACAATTTATTTTATTTGCAACAACAAAAAAATTATAATTGCTATTAAATAGTATGAGTTAGGGTACTTAATAATGCAAGTAAAGAACGAATAATATGAATGAGTACAACAAACTCAAAAACTCATAGTTCTGTGTACATGAAATTGGACACATGATTACTTAAAAATTTTGATGTAACTGATTACCTTTTTTGAGTTTTGCCAACGTATTCGGGTTTACAGTGTACACAGGAATAGCAAACATGAACGTCTTGGGTTACTTTGCTCTAACCCTGTTCCCTGAAAAAGCAGGAATGAGATGCTGCGTGAAAACGCTATGGGAACATTTCTTTGTTCCACCGGTTGTGAAGCATGTGTGTGTTTAACACGCCAAATTTTGGCTTATATAACCTCGGTCAAGTGACATCATCTGATGAGGTGGACCTGCAGGTTATAAATAGGACTGAACCGGAAACGTCCTCAGGTCAATTTTTGTCTGAAAAGACGTCCAGTCACACCCGCAGTGCGGAAATGGAGCGCAGCATCTCGTTCCCGCTTTTTCAGGGAACAGGGTTACAGCAAAGTAACCCGAGACATTCACTTTCAAAAGCTACACTCAATGCTGCGTGAAAACGCTATGGGAACAAGAATACCAACGCCGCCACACTGCAAGTGTCTGGACCCCCAGGGTTGTGTAGTGTGCTCACAGTCACCAAAGAGGTCTCAGACATAATTTTCGGATGTTGACTCGAGGACCCGCGAGCCTGGAGTGGCATGGACATCCAAACTATAAAATCTGACGAATGTGTGTGAAGAGGACCAACCTGCCGCATCACACACTTTCAGCAATGGGACATCTCTTGCCAGAGCAACTGATGAGGCAAGTCCCCTGGTCAAATGAGCCATAATTCCTAGAGGCGAAGTCAGACCATGTGCCTCATAGGCTAGGGCAATAGCATCTCTCACCCAATATGACAATGTTTGTCTAGTGCGGCCCCAATAACATATAAAAAGCTGCTCTGATTTACGCCACTGGCTAGTGCAGTGGATGTAAATCTGAAGAGCATGAACTGGACACAGTAAGTGAAGTCTTTCCTGCTCTGGAGCTGTAAATGGCGGAGGACAGAAGGCTTTGAGAACAACTGGGTGCATAGTAGAGAATGGAACTTTTGGAAGATAGTTCAGGTGAGGATGCAGAATAGCTTTGACTCGCCTAGGGGAAAAGTCTAAGCAAGATGGAGAGGCTGACAAAGCCTGCAAATCCCTAATTCTCTTCAGAGAAGTAATGGCCATGAGAAAAACCTTCTTAAGGGTCAGAAGCCTGACATGCGCTGACTCTAGTGGTTCAAAAGGGGTGTCAACTAACCGTCTAGCACAATAGCTAGATCCCAAGAAGGGACTGTCGCTCTAGTGGGCAGCCTCAACCCTTTAGCTCCACGAATAAAGCGAGCAACTAAAGAGGGTGCTTTCCCACAGAAACCCCAACAGTCAGAACATGACAAGCCGAAATAGCAGCTTCGTATGTTCTGAGAGTACTAGGGAACTTGAAGAAACTCCAGTACTGAAACAATTTGGCAGTGGACTAGGTCTACATGTTTTACTATGCACCAATTTTCAAATACACTCCATTTGAGGGCATAAGTTCTTCTAGTGGAGAGAGCCCTAGCACTTAGTATAGATTCAATTACACTGGCTGGAAGACCAGTTTCTCTTAATTGGTCCCCCTCAGGGGCCAGACCTGAAGGTTGAAGAGCTCGGGCCGGGGATAAATAAGAGGCGCAAGCCCTGTTGACGGACCTTTGCCAGGACTCACGGGAGCAGAGCTATCGGAGGAAATGCATAGAGACGTAGACAGGCCACATATGGGCCATCGCGTCCAGACCCAGTGGAGCTGGAGGACTCAGAGAGTAGTAAAGGAGACATTGTGCTGTTTCTTGCAAGGCAAAGAAGTCCACCTCTGCTATATATATATATATATATATATATAAAATCTCTCCCAGATTTTATTGACTACTTCGGGGTGGAGTTTCCATTCCTCATGTGTCACAGCTTGTCTGGATAGTAAATCTGCTCCCACATTCGTATGCCCCGGAATGTACAGTAAATTGCCCTGAGGGACAGGAACTTGTCCTGTGCCCAAAGCAGAACCTGGTGCGCTAGCCTGTTTAAGCGGCACGAGCACAGTCCGCCCTGGTGATTTATGTACAAGACTACCGTAATGTTGTCCATCCACACTAGGACATTGTCCACCCGCACTAGCCTCTGGAGGAAATATTTCAGGGCCAGAAATAGAGCCATCATTTCGAGGCAATCTAAGGCCATCTAAAACCGCACCCCAGACCGTGAGGGAAGCGTTTGTCGTTAGCGCCTTGTGACTATGACACAGACCTAGAGTGGGACCCTTATTTGCCTCTGTCGTAAAGGAGCCAGGGCTGAATCCATACATTTTGTAAATGTGCGGGGTGACAGGGCTAGGCCAAATGGAAGGACCCAATACTGGTAAGCTTTGCCCCCGAAAGCGAACCTCAGGAACTTCCTGTGTTGTGCCAATATTTCTATATGAAAATATGCGTCCTTCAAGTCAATTTTCACAAACCAATCCCCTGGTTGGATTTGAGAAACAATTATATTGGTTGCGCGGAGGGACATATCTGTAAATGCCCTTTGATCAATGACCCCGCTGGTGCTCAAGTCATTCAGCAGGTCAGCGTGGTATACCTGCAAAACTGCCATGGTGTGCAGAGCAGTACCAGCCTGACCCGCTGCCTGAAAAGCTTTCCCCACCAGTGATGATGTTAGTCTACACGGCTTGGTGGGCAGTGTGGGCTTTTTCAAGGAGGATGATGTCCCAGGAGAGAGATAGCCTGCAAGCGTTTCTTCTATCTGGGGCATCGTCATATATCTCCATGCCTTCGCATCAATGACATTAGAGTAGATCAATGTCGATGGCACAAAAACACAGGATGAGTAGGGCATCTTCCATGAACGAGTTAACTCGTCATGGAGACCACCAAAAAAGGGGAGAGAGCATCATTGAGACCCCTCCTCCCGGCCTCCCGACAGAAACCTGTCATCTAATTTTGAGCGCTTGGGGGACTCCTGCTTCTGCAGCCAGTCGAGGTGTAACTGTTCGACAGCGCATGTTACAACCTCCAGAGGTGGAAAGAGTACGAAAATTTTGTACTCAAGTAAAAGTACTGTTAGTTCAGTGAAATTTTACTGAAGTACAAGTAAAGTTACCATTATAAAAATCTACTCAAGTAAAAGTAAAAAGTAGCTCATAAAAAATTTACTGAGGGTAAAAGTTACCGAGTTAAATATGATGTTACGTCCCAGTCTAGGGTTGGGCTGTGCAGCAAAAGAATGGGTCAGGGTTCTATTTTAAACTGCATGGAAGTGGTGGTATATGGCAGAAAGAATTAGATCCAGTCATTAACTAATGAAATAATGAGGTTTGTATTGCTTTACAAAAATACACACACACACACACACACACACACACACACACACACACACACACACACACACACACACACACACACACACACAGAACAGGAGGATCAGATTCAGGGTGGACCCAGGCCAAAATAATAAACAAAATGGTATATATATAGGTATATTTAGTACCTGCAAAAAAGAAAAAAAAACATCACAAACAAAAATACGCCCCTACTACTGCTGAGTGCACAAACATACAGTAAATTGTCTCCGAATATATACAAAGAGCAACCAAAGGGGCAAAGCAATAATCAAAGTCAATGGGAGGCAAAAAGTCAAATCCAGAATACAGAATCAAATATCACTCACTCATCATCTATACCGCTTAATCCTGTATTCAGGGTCACGAGGGGCCTGGAGCCTATCCTAGGAGACTTGGTGCACATGGCAGGGGACACCCTGGGCAGGGTACACCCAGGACAGGGTGCCAATCCATCACAGGGCACAGACACATACACTCACTCATTCACACACTACGGGCAATTTGGGAACACCAATTAGCCTAACCTACATGTCTTTAGACTGTGGGAGGAAACCGCAGTACCCGGAGGAAACCCACCAAGCACGGGGAGAACATGCAAACTCCATGCACACAGAGACGGTAATCGACCCTGGCGGTGCAAGGCGACAGTGCTAACCACTACACCACCGTGCCACCCTAACCAAATATATAATCACAATCTCTTTCCTCTTTCCCGCGTCTCCCTCTGGTTTATATATGGTTGCGCTGGTTGATGACGTCACTCTCAGGGCGAAAGCGACTGTGTGGAAGGTTAGGTAAATGCCGATGTGTGGACAGTCAGAAAGCCTGGAGTGGAGTCTGGAGTGGCACGCAACCAGGACACGATACACACACGCGAGCGCAATGAAGCATTTATACAAAGCATAATATTTTTATTATTTTTGCATTTTCATTCATTTGTTTTACTCAGTAGCGAATATGATTTAAAATGTAGCGAATTACAATAATTCAAACAAAACATACTTAAGCAAAAGTAAAATTACAGATTTAAAAAAAAACTTTAAAAAGTAGAAATAAAAAAAAACTACTCAATTACAGTAAAGCGAGTAAATGTAATTCGTTACTTTCCACCTCTGACAACCTCTAATAACTCCTGATATGCTCTCTCATCGCTAGAGAAGCGCTCTGAAGTGACAGGAAGGAAGTCTCTTCCGCCCCTTCACAAGAAGTGCCGGAACGCGCTTGAGAAGTGGACACTAAAGGCTCATGATCCAACAAGAGTGCCAGAGAAATGAATAATTCCGTTTAGGGAGTAGATTGCAATGCTCACATCCTCCCTCAAGACCGCGGACAGTGTGCTCTTCCCCCGAACACTCAAAACGGAATGTGTGGAGATCGCCCTCCGCAAGATATCTTTCACATGGAGGCTCGTATCTCCTATCTAACTCTGCCATCTTTCTTGTGAGTATTATAACACTTTCTATTTTCACTTTCTTTTTGTTTTGAAAAGTGCTTTGCACACACGCACACACACAATGCGGTACTTGAAGACCAACGCCTGAGGATGTTTCCGGTTCAGTCCCTATTTATAACCTGCAGATGCACCTCATCAGATGACGTCACCTGACCGAGGTTATATAAGCCAAAGTTTGTTATTTGACACACTTGTGTTTCACAACCGATGGAACAAAGAGGTGTTCCCATAGCGTTTTCACGCAGCATTGAGTGTAGCTTTTGAAAGGCAACTGTATCAGTCGGAATTTAGGCTTCAATACAGCACAGAGACAGCACTTGTTAAAGTAGTAAATAACCTGCTATTGGGCCCTCCACTTGACCTTATTGCAGCTTTTTGACACTATTGATATCATAGTATTCTCCTTCACAGATTAGAAAAGGTAGTAGGAATTAAGGGAACAAGCCCTCTCTTGGCTCAGATTCTCTTGTCGTCTATTAATCCACTGATTCTTATCAGTTTGTAGATTTAAATGGTGACTATTCTGCCTGATCTTAAGTGAAGTTTGGTGTTCCACAGGGTGTGGTTTTAGTCCCACTGCTTTTTTCTCTTTACATGCATCCTCTGGGCAACATAATTTGTAAACATGGTATTAGTTTTCACTGTTATGCTAATGACACACAGTTATATGTTTCAGCAAAGTCAAATGAGAAAAACCAGCAATTAGCCATTAAGAACGCACGTTTCGAGAAAAGGGATCTCGCGAGTTGCCGCGGGAGCGCACAGGAAGCTGTGAACATGACGTTCGTTACTGCAGGGATTAAAAAACAGTAACAATGTCAATTTTAGAATCCGTAGAAGCTCGGTGGTCCGAGCTTCTCACTTCTAAGAACCTCTCATTGTCATGACTCATACACTGAGGGCGGACGCAAACGCAGGTTGCACAAGCACGTTTTATTAGTGGTTGAGTTCAACAATGTCCAAAACACATCAAAACACAAACAAAACAAACCAAAAGAATACTCCCCAGGCTGGGTTTGATGCAGGCAGGCTGGTAGTGACAGAAACTGTCCATACAAAACTGATTTCCACTTGAATCAGGAACTTGAACTGAGAATGACTGAGATTCCCTCAGCCGCGACCTTGAACTTCGCCGTTTGCCAGCCTCGTCCTGCTGAAATACCTCAGTCCTGGGGGAGAGACGAAACGAATACTTTTCTTACATGGACAGACATGAAAACAAAGGTGTGCACAACGGTGAATGGACAGGTGTGTACGGGTTCTTTTAAGAGGCTTAAGAGTTTCTCCAGCAGAGGACAAAATGGTGGAAGGAAGAAATATTCTCCAAACACTGAAAGTAAAGCTAAAAGTAAACAATGCTTTTCTGTCCAATTTGGTTTGCTTGTTGTTTTACTTCCTTTCATCTCTCTTGGATTGTTGGCTCCAAAAGTGCAAATTAAATAGACTGTCCTGCAATCATGTAAATTGTAAAAGCTGAGACATTTTGCTCCCATCAATCTAGAATGGATTACAAGTAATAAAATCAGTACGGTAAATAAATGTGAGAACTTAAATATAGTAACTACTGTGTGGAAATTGGTTGCTTCAAAAGTAGACACATATTCAACATTTTTAATTATCTTTAAGACATTTAGCCTAGAAACTTAGCATAAAGTAGCCTGTTCTCATGATTATACAATTTATTCATACATATACAAAAATTATGATTCACTGTTGGTTTTATCATGTATTCTGTTTTCACAAAGAGCACATTTCAAAACCTTTGCAGAGGTCAGAGGTTATTTTTTATTAACCAATCACAGTCCTTGAATTGCTGCATCATCCCTAGCAACAGGGTCGACCACACCTCCTCACTAAGATAAAAGTTTTTCTACTTTCCTTATTCAGAGTTGCTCTAAAACGTTTCCTAAATCACTTTTAGTCTAGGACTCCCAGCTAGGACTTTTTAAGCTAAGATAGGAGCTCTCTGAGAGGACTCTAAGAAGCTTTGTGAATACGGGCCCAGGTTTGTGGCTAACCTCCAAATACAAATCGCAACACGAGCCTCCACAGGCACTGCCTGTCTGTATTTAGTATTTTGTCGCGTCAGCCAGGCACTCTTTTACCTCAATGTACTGAAATGTTTGAGCGGGTCGACAGTCCACTTTTTCTCTTGGGTGATTCGGTTTATCCTCTGCTAACTTGGCTTATGAAAGCTTACCCAGAAGGAGCATTAGTAACACCACAGCAGCTCAATTTCAAATACAGATTAAGCCAAGCCCGTATGACAGTTGAGCGTGCATTTGGGTGCCTCAAAGAACGCTGGCTTTGCCTTCTTAAAGAAAATGAGGCCCACATAACTTTTGTTAGTCGCATTGTGTCTGCTTGCTGTGTGCTGCATAATTTCTGCCAGGTACGGAAGGAGGAATTTCTGGAGGGAGAAAGAGTTGTAGAGGACGAACGAGTTACAGAAGAAGAAGGACCTGTAGACAATAAGCAGGGACATGCACAGCAACAACATGACATTAGAAATGCACTGTGTAGGTACTTTGCTACAATATGAATTACTGAAGCCTATAAATACTGTTCAGTATTCAGTATTTAAAAAAGGTGCTACCTCGATTGATGAGTTCATCTTCAGTTATTCAAATGTGCTTATATAGGAACCACCACTGAAATGGTTATGTCTTATTTAATATGGATTGGATGGAAACAATTTTGGTTTGAAATACTGTTTTATTTTCTGTTGAATTTGTAACAAATGTAAACTTGACACAGCTTGAACAATTTTTTTTTCTACATTTACACAGTAATTGTCATTTTTCAACGGTACTGTGTGTCTTGTACATTGTTTGAAAATACAATAAAAAAATAACGTGATTTGAAAATTGCTAGATACAAAATATTTCAATTACACAATGAAAAGTCACGCCAAGTCGTTAATAAAGTACAATGTATATGTTGTACCAAAAAAAACTTTCCTCTTTTTTAATTTATGTATTAGTCTCCTTGTTATCCCAGAAGTTTAAAAAAATAAAAGTGAGGTAGCATTCAATGCACTTGCAAGAGTGCCCATCAATTGCAGAAACATCTGATTAGTGGCCTGTTGCTGTTCCTGCATCACCTGGAATCTTCTCTCCTCAGCTTCCTGTTGTGCTTTCAGTATTCTCTCAAAACAGGCAGCCTCTTGAGCCACCTGACTCTGTTCAGCTCTATGCAGTTCTGCCAGCATCATTCTGTTGTCCATCATATATCCCATCATGTCATCAGCTTTGCTAGTATTCATCTTTCTCTTTTGAGCTTAATTTATTATTAAGTAATAAATTAATTTATTGTGTTTATTTAACTTCATTCAGCCGTTTAAATTACATGAAAAATAAGGCGCCTACGATTATTTTCAGTTCAAATTTAAAGATGCCCGTCTGTGTGTGTAAAAAGATGAAGTACAACAAAGAATACAAAAGTGTAATTATGAATAAAGTTAGCCTAAAACAATATTGTTTCCAATGCAAAGGCTAACATGATTTTGTTTTTGTTTTACAATAGATCTTTCATAATGAATGTGTGTATATGCATTTTAAATATACAGTAAACAAAAAACACTGCATTTTGCAAAGTGAAAGTGAGTGCCGTTGATCAAAAGGCTGATAAACGAGTGCGCAGATATGAGCAGATTTATCAATAAAACTGAAGACATACTCCCCCAGAAATGCAACAAACAAATATATAGGCTACTTGCTGAATACAACGCGACTCCGTGCTCCGAGGTGAACACCTGCACACCCCCAGTTACTATAATCCCTCTCCTCGAAACGAATGAAACGTGTGTTCCTCCAAGACCTTTTGTCCGCATTACAATGAAATGAACTTCAGTCTTCTTTCCTTGTTTTAATCTGTAATATTTAAGTGAAATACATTCTGTGTATGTGCTTAAATATTCCCTTTTATTTATGAGCAGGTGTATTATGTTTGATCTGCATTATTACAAGATGCGATGACTTTCTGGGGGAGTATGTCTGCATTTTTATCGATAAATCGCACCTGTTTATCAGCTTTTTGCTAAAAATGCTACCTTTTGTAAAGTGAAAGTACGAGCCGCGGTTTCACACACGCCGATGAACAGCTTTATTTCAGTCATAAATTCACAATCACATTCCAGCTATTATTTCCAGCCGTGGTCAAATAATAGATTAACTAATTAATGCTAATTAATAGATTAACTATTATTCAATGCTGGACACAAATAGCAAAAAAGCATGATGATTATTATAATTATAAAAAGCCTGAAGCACTTTGTGTCCATATAAGAATATTTACTTAAGAATATTGATTATTTTTTTTTGTTCATTCATGTCTCCTGATGGTGCTCAACGTCGACACATTTTTACGGTTTAACGTAGATATGTTGGCATATTCACGAATCAGGACATTTGCATAGTTAGATCTATCACTATCGGATAACCTACTATCAGGAAATTTAATTAATTTATACACATTCATCATGAAAGATCTATTGTAAAACAAAATAAAATCCATGTTTGCTTCAGCATTGGAAACAATATTGTTTTAAGGCTAACTAATTATACACAATTCTTCGCTGTACTTGGTCTGGCAACACATTTATTTAAATTCTTATATGACACATCTGTAGGTCTTTAACCAGGTACTTAATACGTAATTAACTATAGGTTGGACTATTGTAATGCCTTAACGTCTGGTTGTTTAACTAGGTGCATAAATGAGCTTCAGTTAGTTCAGAAAGCAACCGCAAGAATCCTCACTAGAACCAGAAAATATGAGCATATCTTATCCACACTGCATTGGTTTCAGTGAAATTTCGCATAGATTTTAAAGTACTACTTTTGACCTATAAAGGATTAAATGCACTCGCTCCAAAATGCCTGATGAAACTTCTAGTGTCTTATGATCTGCCATGCTTACTTCTGTCAAAGGATGCAGGCTGTTTGTCAGTATTATGAAAACTACAGCAGGGGGCGGTGCCTTTTCTTACAAAGCCCTAAAGTTATGGAATAGCCTTGCAGTTAATGTTTGGTACTCAGACAGAAGTGTTTTTTCAATATACAGTATTTGCCTTAGGTAAAGGAGCAGATCTGGGAGACTCATGGACGTAGACTATTATGGTAAACTTCTATGTTTAGATGCTGTCTTCCCCATTCATATCGATCACTCAGATTTGTTAATAGTGACCGGTTGTTTTACCGGTTGTGTTCTCTGAGGACTTGTGACTGCAGTCGCTCCTCAGGATGGGTTTCCTCTTGAGTCAGGTTCCTATCAAGGATTCTTCCTATTGCCATCTAAGGGTGGTTTTCCATGCCACCATCGCCACTGGCTTGCTCACCAGAGCCAATCTCCAATACATTTTTCACATTTCAAACAAATTTGCATAATTTTCTTTGATTCTATAAAGCTGGCTTATGACAATGACTATTATTCAAAGCACTGTACTAATAAAATATATATTATATAAATATAATAAAAGTAAACTTTGCATTTAATTTAGAAATCAAGGTCGGAGAGTGTGTAGAAAGAGTGGAGAAGCACAAAATCCAAGTTGTTTGAAATCCTATGTGAAGTTTTTACAGTTGATGATGATTTGGGGTGCCTTGTCATCTCCTGGTTTTGGTTCCCTCTTTATCAAGTCTTAAGTCAATTTAGGAGTTCTACTACTAACCAGAAGGTCCCAAGGGCAAACCCCAGACCAAGATGCCACTTTTGGGCCCCTAAGCAAGGCCCTTAACTCTTAAATGCTCACATGTATAATGAGATAAAAATGTAAGTTGCTCTGGGTAAAGACATCTACCTAGGGCTGTAAATGTAAATGGTTCAAACCCCAACATATCCAAGCTACTAATGTTGGGCCCTTAAGCAACTCCCTCCACCCCCAATTGTTCAGATATATATTGAGATAACACAAATTAGCTCTGGATCAATGCATCTGCCAAATGCAGTAAACAATTATTACATTTATGTAAGCAGACCATATGGGACATCTTTATCAGCTCTCCATGTGATGAGAACTCCAAGCGGAGTGGCAAAAGAAGGGCATCAGGATGGATCAGACAAGTCGCATAATATTTAGTGCAGAGTGCAAGCAAGGGACTCCGGCAGGACTAACTATAACAGCATAACTAAAAGGGAGAGCCAGAAGGAAACACAGACATGAGGGCTCCCTGAGATGTAAAGGAACCAATCACCTCACCGTCGACAAATGAGAGTGGGGAAGACAGCATCTAAACATACCAGTTCACCATAATACTCTACGTCCACGAGTCCCCCAGATCTGCTCCTTTACCTAAGGCGAATCTACTTACAAAATGCTTGGTTAAATAAATAGGTTTTTAGCCTAGACTTAAACACTGAGACTGTGTCTGAGTCCCGAATACTATTTGGAAGGCTATTCCATAGCTTTGGGGCTTTGTAACAAAAAGCTCTGCCCCCGCTGTAGTTTTTATAATACGTGATACTGACAAGCAGCCTGCATCCTTTGATTGAAGTAGGCGTGGCGGATCATAAGAAACTAGCAGTTCACTCAGATACTGCGGCGCGAGACCATTTAATGCTTTATATGTCAAAAGTAGTATTTTAAAATCAATGCGAAATTTCACAGAGAGCCAATGAAGTGAAGATAAGATAGGGGTAATGTGCTCATATCTTCTGGTTCTAGTGAGGACTTTCGCTGCTGCATTCTGAACTAATTGAAGCTTGTTTATGCACCTAGTTGAACAACCAGACAGTAAAGCGTTAAACCAACCTTGAGGCGATAAAAGCATGAACAAGTTTTTCTGCATAGTTTAGTGACAATATATTCCTTAACTTGGCAATATTTCTGAGGTGAAAGAATGCTATCCTGGTGATATTGTCTACATGAGCTTCAAATGAAAGACTAGAATTTATGATCACACCGAGGTCTTTTACTGTTACACGAGATAAAACAAAAAGGCCATCTAAAATTATAGTGTGGTCTAAAATCTTGCTTCTAGCTGCATGCGGTCCTATGACTAGAACTTCTATCTTATCAGGATTAAGCAGAAAGAAGTTAGTTAGCATCCAGTCTCTTATATCCTTTACACATTGCTCAACTTTAGCAAGCTGGTTTCTCTCATCTGGTTTTGCTGAGATGTATAACTGTGTGTCGTCAGCATAACAGTGAAAATTAATATCATGCTTACGGATTATGTTGCCCAAAGTAATCATGTAAAGGGAAAAAAGCAGTGGGCCTAAAACCGAACCCTGTGGGACACCAAACTCCACTAGTGAAAATGCAGAATAATCACCATTTACTGTAGAGGGTTGTTCCCTTAATTCCTACTGCATTTTCTAATCTGTCAAAAGCTGCACCGAGGTCGAGTAACACAAGCATAGTTACGCAACTCTGTGCATGTCTCTGTGCTGTGATGAGGCCTAAATCCTGACTGATACAGTTCATGTATGTTATTTCTGTGTAGATAGATATGAGCATAGCTGCTCCGCAACTATCTTTTCCAGAATCTTAGAGATAAAGGGGAGGTTTGATATCGGCCTGTAATTAGACAGCTGACCGGGGTCGAGGTCAAACTTCTTAATTATCGGTTTAATAACTGCTAATTTAAAAGATGTTGAAACATACCCAATGCTGATTGAAGAATTAATTATTTTCAACAGAGGTTCTGTTATTTCTGGCACTATCTGTTTAAGCAAATGTGTCGGTATGGGATCTAATATACAGGTTGATGAATTTTCAGAAGAGATGAGTGAAATAATTCATTCTCTTCAAGGGGAGTAAAGTATTCTAGGTTCCGATCTGACATGGTTAGTTTAACATCTGCATCAATTACATTGTCCGGTTTCAAAGCCTCAATTTTATGCCTAATGTTTACAATTTTTTTATTAAAGAAGTTCATGAAGTCCTCACTACTGTATGTTGTTGTGGAGATTTCTGCAGTGGTCTTATTTCTGGTTAATTTGGCTATGGTATTAAATAAAAATCTAGGATTATTTTTGTTACTTTCTATAAGAGTGGAGAGATACCTTGATCTAGCTACACTAATAGCTTTTCTATAGTTCAGGATGCTCTCCTTCCATGCTATTTGAAATACTAATAATTTGGTTTGACACCATTTACGTTCTAATTTCCAAGTGGTCTGTTTTTAACTGCGCGTGTGATCGTTATACCAGGGAGCAAGTTTCTTATCTCTAATCATTTTCCTTTTAACTGGAGCTACATTATCTAAGGTATAACAAAATGTTGACTAAATGTTCAGTCGCCTGATCCAGTTCTGTGGAGTCAGATGGCGATCCAATCAAAGTTGATAATTCTGGGAGATTACTGCTAAAGCTCTGTGTGGTATTTGATGTGAATGTATGTTTAATACAATAGCGTGGCGCTGTGCGTACATTATTACTATGACAAACATTAATGGAGACAAGATAGTGATCTGAGATAACTTCAGACAGTGGAATTGTGAATAAATTTCTTATACTTAATCCGAAGAATAATATTAAATCTAAAGTGTGACCTGCTTTATGAGTGGGTCCTACTACACATTGATTTACTCCTACCGAGTCTAGTATGGACATAAATTCTGTGCTCATAGGGTCTTCTGGATTCTCAAAATGAATATTAAAATCTCCAGCAATTAACGCTTTCTCTACAGAAATGATAAGGTTTGATAGGAAATCTGCAAATTCACAGAGTCTGCAAAGTCAGCCCTGGGTGTCTGTAAATGATAATTAGCGGGATCGACTGAGCAGACTTAATATTTGTAGCTACACTTTTTATGTTACTATAGAGAACTTCAAATGCATTAAATTTGCGTCCGTGTTTTTGAACGATAGACAGATTATCGTTGTAAATAATTGCGACGCCTCCTCCTCTACCAGTTAGCCGAGGCTGGTGTATGTATCTGTATCCAGGAGGACTAGCTTCATTTAAAGCTACATACTCATCCTGTTTAATCCAGGTTTCTGTTAAACAGAGTATATCAAACTCCTGATCTGTGATAATTTCATTAAGAATAACTGCTTTAGATGCGAGAGATCTAATATTTAACAGTCCTAGCTTCAGATCAGAGGTGTTGGCTGCGCATTCAGTGTGATCGAAGTTTGTGGTATCTATGTTAATTAAATTACTAAAACAGACTTTCTGAGTCTTTCTAAATTTATGTTTATGTTTAGCTCGGGGAACAGACACAGTCTCAATATGATGAACCCTGAGTAACGACTCTATGCAGCTAGCAGACGGTTGGTTTAGCCTGTCTGTCTGCTCCCTGGCCTGGGCTCTGATTAACTAGGCCTCTTCTGAGACTATGTGCTATACTGCAAGAAATGAGAGCAGCACCTTCCCGAGTGGGATGGACACTGTCCCGCCCTAACAGGCCAGCTTTGCCCTAAAAGGTCTTCCAGTTGTCTATGAAGCTCACGTTGTTTTCGGAGCACCACCTGGACATCAAGCGGTTCAGCGACCATAACCAGCTGTAAGCTATGTCGCCACGTCTCATTGGGATGGGCCCAGAGCAAACTACTTCATTGGACATCGCCATTGCTATTTTAAACACCTCTGTAAAGTTACTCTTACTAACCTCTGACTGACGAAGGCGTATATCGTTAGCTCCAGCATGTACCACTATCTTAGAGAACCTATTCGGACCTAAAGCCCTAAGATTACCTACTATGTCTGGTGCTTGGCCTAGCTAATTTCACGTGCCTCAGTATTGAGTCTCCTATAACCAGAGCTCTTTCAGGTTTCTCAGCGGGTGCATCACTGAGGAGAGCAAACCTGTTGGACATGTCAAGCGCAGAAGAGGTGTGCTCCGGTGGGCTGGCCTTAGCGTTAGCTTTGGCCTAACGAGTATGCCGCCGAGTCGTCACCCACTCGCCCCGCTGTGAGGGCTCTACTGCCGGAGTCAGGTGGCTGGTTATCTCCGCCTGCGGCACCCAGACTTTCCGCTATGGGAATAATGCTGTTCTCGCGCTCTCTAACCCTCTCTAAAGTCTGGATGCGCTCCTCTAATGCTGATATCTTCTCCGTCAGGGTGCTAACTAACACACACCTATCACAAATAAAGTTACCGCTAACGATGGAGGAAGAATGTCTAAACATCCTGTACTCCACACACTGCAAAAGCTGAATATTAGCCATTATAACGTACCTGAGTCAGAGTTTTGTCGTTTGGAGCTGGATTCCGTTTAGACAAAGAAACTCGCAGGTTCTCCAAAAAGAGCAAAAACGGGAAAAAGGTGAAGCCCAGTAGTATGAAAAATGTAAAAATTAGTTGCTATTAATGTTAATATTGTATGAATAAAAAGCTATATAATTTAACCGCTGATACGAACGCGAAACTTTCGCGGCAATGATACAAAAACAGGAAGCTACGTCACGCACCGGAAGTGAGTACAGCAGGGGGGCAAAGGACAACCCTGGGGGGCTCCAGTGCTGAGGGTGATGGAAGCTGACACATGTCTGCCCATCCATACTGCCCATGGTATGTTAGGAATTTGGAGATCCACTGACACAGATATGGGCTGAATCCCAGGTGCTCCAGCTTGGTGGTGAGTGTGGAGGGAATTATATTATTAAACACTGAACTATAGTCAGCAAACAGCATTTTAACATAATTTCCGTTCCTAGTGTCCAGATGAGTGAGATGTAAAGAAGGTGAGAAATGGCATCATTGGCCAATCGGGTTGAATGGTAAGAAAACTGTAATAGATCAGGTAGTGAAGAGATGATGAAGTCTCTGACCAGCCTTTCAAAGCTCTTCATCACTGGTTTTCAGATCTAATCATTTTGAATCATACAAATTTTCTCACACATTTCATACTCATTTAAATTATTTTCTTTTGATTGTGTAAAGCTGCTTAGCAACAATGAACATGGTTAAAAGTGCTATACAAATAAAACTGAAATGAATTGAATTGAATCAAGACTGTGGTCATAGCTACAGGGCAGTAGTCGTTGAAAGAAGTAGGATGGGGTTTATCTGGTACAGGAGCAACAATGGACTCTTTGAGGCATGTGGGGATTACCAATTGGGATAGGGCGAGGTTAAATATTAATTAAATTCAATTGAATTTTATTTGTATAGTGCCTTTAACAACTGTCACTGTTGCAAAGCAGCTTTACACAATCAAAAGAATTATTTCAGCTTGTATGAAATGTATATGTGTATAATTCAAAATGTTCATATTGTCCCTGAGCAATGTAGCCGAGGGCAACAGCAGCAAGGAAAAACTCACTAAGATGGCAATAGGAAGAAACCTTGAGAGGAACTAGACCTAAACTATAAAGCGACCGCAGCCCAGTCAACTCCTCAGAGAAACAGCTGTCAACATCAGCCGAGGCCAGAACCGTCTTCATGGTAGAGTGAAACCGACCCCAGACACCAGATGCATCCCAAAGAGACCACACGCGTCCATGTGACGGATCCCCAACCAGAAGCGGGGCACCATAATGAGTCAGACAGGTCCGGAAGGCAGAGGGGGTCTGGATCACTGGCAGCTTAGGAATGACATCTGTAGCTTGACAGAGATACAAGGAGAGGGAAAGCGAGAGAGAGGGAGAGAGAAGAGGAGAGGGGAGAGCAGATGAGGAGAGATAACAGTTAGGTATGGTCACAGTTACATAATAAATAAGGTGAATGCATATTTAGTGCAGAGTGCAAACAGGGACGCCAGCAGGACTAACTGTGACAGCATAACTAAAATGGAGAGCCAGAAGGAAACACAGACATGAGGGCTCCCTGAGATGTAAAGCAACCAATCACCTCACCATCAACAACCCTGAGTGTTCAATGAGAGTGGGGAAGACACCATCTAGTAAACATACCAGTTCACTATAATACTCTATGTCTATGAGTCCCCCAGATCTGCTTCTTTACCTAAGGCAAATCAATTTACAAAAAATGCTTGGCTAAATAAATAGATTTTTCAGTTTAGACTTAAGCGCTGAGACATTATGTGGAAGCTCTGCCCCGCTGTAGTTTTCATACTACAGTATTGACAAGCAGCCTGCATCATTTGATCGAAGTAGGCGTGGCGGACCGTAAGACACTAGCAGTTCACTCAGATACTGCAGTGCGAGACCATTTAATGCTTTATAGATCAAAAGTAGTATTTTAAAATCAATGCGGAATTTCACAGGGAGCCAATGAAGTGTAGATAAGATAGGGGTGATATGCTCATATCTTCTGGTTCTAGTGAAGACTCTTCCTTGTCAAATAGGATCTGAGCCAGGAGGGGGCTGTTCCCTTAATTCCTACCACGTTTTCCAATCTGTGAAGGAGAATGCTATGATGAATGATGTCAAAAGCTGCACTGATGTCGAGTAACACAAGCATAGTGACATAACACTGATCAGAGGCCAATAGGAGGTCATTTACTACTTTAACAAATGCTGTCTCTGTGCTGTGATGAGGCCTAAATCCTGACTGTATTACTGTGAATACTGTGATTCGACCTGAGATACCATCTGCTCCTGCTTCTTTCATGGTTTCACTCTCTTGCAGGCTCTCCTTACGTTATGCCCTGAGATAAATGCTCTTTCTGTTTACAGACATTAGCACTGCTCGCATTGTTATTAGCTTTGTTGGCCAAAAGCCTCAAAGCAAGCACAGAAGGTGTTCAGTTCATCTGACAGAGACACGTCCGTGGTCGTCATACCATAGGTTAGTGCTTTTATAGTCCAGTATACCAGATGTTTCATAGCCTGATATATCAGATATTGGTGCTTTATAGTCTATACTATATGATGTGACACCAGCATGGTGCTGGAAAAGTTTGTCGCGTAGGTCAAGTGTCACCATCTTAAATCACTTGAAGAGGCAATCTGGCAGTATATCCGGAAACAGACTGTTTCCCATCAACATAATTCTCTTTCTCTCTCCTTTTTTTCTGCCTTTTTTCCCTTTCCCCTTTCCCCATCCCTAGGACAAGGCAACAAGGATCTAGTTCTCCAAAACCATTTTCATGACCCTATGTTTAGCCTTCCTCTCTCTTGTCATGTTCAACATTAGTATAGTACCTTTAGAGCTTGGAGTCTCTCTCTTTCTCACTGCCATGTAAAGAAGAAGGTCTTTTTAAGCATCCAATTTGTCTTCTTCAAGACCAGTTTATCTTATTTTTCATCCATTGGCAAGAATACTTTAGCAGCTGCAGCTATGTAAGCCAAACTTTATTAGATTTTCATTATTATATGATGCCATGGTAATTAAAAAAAATTCTAAAGTTTCATTAGGTTTAACAAAACTAGACAAATACCTATTAAATTTGATCAGAAGTGAAGTGCTTCAAGCAGTTAGTCAAAACACATATTTGCCCCACCCTCCCTGACAGCCTAGACCCCCTATAGGTTCCATATAGACCAAAGAGGTCCACAGACTATGCTCTCGCTTTCACCCACCTGGACAAATGAAACACATGTGAGAATCCTCTATGTTGACTGCAGTCCTGCATTTAACATCATCATCCCCACCAAACTGGTTCAAAAACTGATCTAGGTCAGAATAGATCCATTTGTAGCTGGATCTCTGACCAGCAAGTCACAGGTGGTGAAAATCAGTAGCCACACCACAATAACCCTCAGTACAAGTGCATCACAGAGGTGCCTTCTCAGCCCTCTCCTGTACTCTCTGTTCATATATGACTGCACTGCTGAACATAGCTCAAAATACACCTTCAAGTTTGCGGATGACACAACCATTCTAGTCTCATCACCGATCTGGACAAGACTGCCTACAGAGGAGGGGTCAGGGTACTAGCCAGCTGGTGCAAGGACAAAAACCTTCTACATTTTGACATTTGGAATTTGGCAGCCACTCTTATCCAGAGCGACTTTGAAGTGCTTTTTTTTCTTTAAGTTTCCGTCACTGGCTAGATACTTACACTGGGTTACTAGGTTATTAACTAAGAGCCATCAGTCAAACACAATTGGAAAGATTATTTTTTTATGGGGATCACTCCGTGGTGTGATTAGAGCAAAGAGGTAAGTGGGTGCTAGCCAATTTTTAGCTTTGTAGGCGAGCATCAGTGTTTTGAATATGATGCGGGCAGCTACAGGAAGCCAGTGCAAGAAGTGGCGAGGTGGGTTGGTGTGGGAGAACTTGGGAAGGTTGAAAACAAAACGTTCTGCTGCAATCTGGATCATCTCCAACGGACGCATGGTGGACAGAGGCAAACTTGCCATAAGTGAGTTGCAGTAGTCCAGTCTTGAAATAACAAGGGACTGAACAAGCACCTGAGTAGCCAGTGTAGAAAGAAATTAGCAGATTCTTCTGTTATAAAGAAGAAATCCACAAGAGCAAGTAGGGTTAGCGATGTGTGGGGAAAATTATAG
>JAAGKR010007301.1:0-37549 GCA_011419295.1 Clarias macrocephalus | reverse complement strand
CTTGTCATAGTGTACAACCTCGACAATCTATTTATTGCATGACTCCGACTCCGCTACAATAATTGTCCCCTTTCAGCTTGTTACTGTTGTATTGCTGGTTGAGCTGCTACATCACAGACCGAACCAATCAACATACAAACTGTGCTGTGAAAACATGGACAACTTTACAGCACTCTACACTCTGTACATGCTGTATGCTTTACTTTTTGTACACCTGAACACTTTATCCCTTGTGTTTATGGTGTTGTGTGAAGGCAGACGACACCGCCGGACTGTTAGTGGCTTCTTGCTGTTTCACATTTTCTTTAACTTCCAGGTCAGAGACCAGGGCGGGAACATGTTTACATTTATTTAAAAACCCAGTTTTAGTGGCATTAACACAACATCAATTAAATGTACTGACTCTCTCTGCAGGTTGTGTAAATGTGAGATCTCAGATGAAGGCTGTGCTGCTCTGACTTCAGCTCTGAGATCAAACCCCTCACACCTGAGAGAACTGGATCTGTCTAGGAATAAACTCGGAGACTCAGGAGTGAAGTGTCTCTCTGCTGTACTGGAGAATCCTCACTGTAAACTGGAGACACTGAGGTAAGATCATCTCTCTGAGAGTCACATGACCTGCTCCTCAGTAACACACATTCTCTAATAGTGAGACTTGTTTGTAAATTTACTTAGGAGTCAATTACACACACAGACACACTCACACACACACACACACACACACACACACACACACACACACACACACACACACACACACACACACACACACACACACACACCTTATTTCAGCACCTTATTTCAGTATTTTCACTTATGTTTAATATTAGATTGACTTTATTTTCATGTTTCAGATGCACTTTTTAAAAAGATCTATAGCTTGTGTACCTAAAGTTAAATTTTAGCATTTCAGTTTTTAGTGAGTTTTTTATTTCAGAAACACAATTATTCAAGGCTGTAGATTTAGGCCTGTGCTGTTGAACTTCACTATTCTGTGTCCTGAACTGATATAAAATTATATTTGTGTTAAAAAAAAAAAAAAAAAAAAAAAAACTAAAATAATTAATCATAAATGATTAAGTTCTTTTTGGTAACAATTGCTAACAAGCAGTTGAGTCAGTACTGAGTTTTGTTAACTTAGGACTAAAAGTGGATTATTTATCATTGCTTTGATACAGATGTGGCCATTAAGAATGCGCGCTTTTTCCTGTGGAATGTCGCAGTTGCTGCGAAATCCCATGAGCAACATTCGGGAATTTAAATAAATGTGTTGTGCTTCACCTAACATCCACCAGATGGCGCATGGAAAGACTTTATTTAAAAGTCAGACCAAGTACAATGAAGCATTGTGTATAATTAGTTAGCCTCAAACAATATTGTTTCCAATGCTGAAGCAAACATTATAAATGTGTGTATATGTGCTTTATATTTTCTTCATAATAATGAAAAAAGATGCCCTAAATTGTGCTTTAACGTTTATAATAAAAGGTTTCTTACAGTACATAGTTTTTGCAATGTCTTAGCAGGGACAAAACAATCAAAGACATGACAATGCCTCGGTTTAAATGGTCTTGAAGTTTTCTGATAGTGTTAACTATGCGAATGTCCTGATTCGTGAATGTCAACATATCTTCATTAAAACGTAAAAATGTGTCGACATTGAGCACCATCAGAAGACATGAATGAACAAAAAAATATATATATATTTTTGTAAATATTCTTATATTCTTTTTTTTGCTGTTTGTGTCCAGCATTGAATAATTATTTAATCCATTATTTGACCATGGCTGGAAATAATATCTGGAATGTGATTTGTAAATTTATGACTGACATAAAGCTGTTCATTGGCGTGCGTAAACCCTGATTTGTGCGTAAACTTTCACTTTACAAAATCACTTGATCAAAAGGCTGGTAAACACGTGTGATTTATCGATAAAAATGCCAGAAAATCATCTCGTCTCGCAATAATGCAGATCAAACACAATACACATGTCCATAAATTAAAAGGAATATTTAAGCATATACGTCGAAATGTATTTCACTTAAATATTATAGATTAAAACAAGGAAAGAACACGTGCTGAGCTTTAATTCATTGTGATGCGGACTAAAGGTCTAAGAAGGAAACAGCTTTTGTTATTTTACAAAATCTGAATATATTCAGTAAATTTATGAATTACACTCAAAGTATCAAATCCAACTATCAAGACTGATTTAACTGGTACCTTTTAACATTTTATTTCTATTTATTTTATGTTTTTCTGGGGAAATATATTTTAGGCAGAGACGTTTTATTAATTTATTTTAAACCCCTCAATTCTGCCAATTCACTCATCAGTGAAACCAGTTTGATAACTTCACACCTATCATGAAAGAAAGGTGAGAAGAGGGATTACAGTAACTGTGGGTCTGTAGGTGTTCCTCGGAGCGCGCTGTCGCGTTGTATTCAGACTATATATTTGTTTGTTTGTTTGTTACTGTAGTATGTCTGCAGTTTTATTGATAAATTAGCTAAAAGGCAGTGCTTATTGTTTACTGTATATTTAAAGCGCTATTGGTAAATACTGTAGGGGGGTTTTAGATTAATTATCAAGACAGAGCGGACGTCTCTGCCTAAAATTCATTTCCCCCAGCAAAACACATAATTGATTTTTTTTTCAAATAAAAATGTTTAATGATAGCAATTAAATCAGACTTCATAGTTGGATTTGATACTTTTTGATTTTGATACTTTTTATTTACTGTATGAGCAGTCGTATTATGTTAGATTGTCTTGAAAGTCTTGGGCAGTGGTGGACTGGCCATGTGGAGCACCATGTAACATTCATTGAAATGCAATTCTTATGCACACACAAAAATAAACTACACGGAAAAACTGTTATATTATGACTTGAATAAAGCGGCTCACATCGGAGCACGCTCTCGTATTGGAAAAGTCAGCGTTCATCTAGTAAGTAGCCTATACTGTATATTTTTGCTTGTTTATTTTCTGGGGGAGTATGTCTGCATTTTTATCGATAAATCGCACGAGTTTATCAGCCTTTTAATCAAAACGCTGTCTTTTGTAAAGTGAAAGTGCGAGCCGCGGGTTTAAACACGCCGATTTTAAATGAATTTTAGATTAATTTTAAAACACGATTTAGGGCATCTCATTTCATTTTTATGAACATAATTTATGAATTATACTCAAAAAATATCAAATCCACGATGAACCAAGCAGGCGGTAGAGCTCTGATTAGACTACGTTGGAAATAGGCTCAACATCCCGGAGCCCAAACCTCATTTAAATTATATTTTTACATCAACAAATATTGTAAGTAAACAACATAGCACAAGTTTAAACTATAAAAAAATTATTCAGCATCTGGTGTGCCAGCTGTTCTTATATTGCTCTTTGTCAGGGTAAATTTTCATGTACTGTAAAACAGGTACATCTGTATGAATAAATCAAGATGTGTGTTTCTTAGCCCCACCCCTGTGAAAACGTCAAATTCAGAAAGGTTCCCCCGTGAGAGGTTGTGTGCGGACCACTGAACTTCTACGGATTCTAAAATTGACATTGTTACTGTCTTTTAATCCCTGCAATGAAAGAGTCTAAGAATTTCTTTACCATAACCTTTGTTGTATTGTTTTTAATCACTCTATACACAAACTATGATTTCTTTATGCTATTTTACAATTTTTTTTTTTATGTTACACTCTAAAAACTGTTGGATTGTTTTATTTGACCCAACCAGTGTGTGAATTAACACGCTTGCTGGGTTGACACATTCAATTTGATTTAGTAGGTAAAATCATTTTGTTTTCAAAAAGTCACAAAATGTACACAACTTCACAGAATGTAAATACTGTGAAGATTGCCTGTTAGAAATACCCCAAATGAAATTAATCCCCTGTTTTAACCACTGCAGAGAAAGTTAGCCAGCAGTAGTTTTCAGAAATCCTTTCCCAGGTGTGGCTGCGTTGGGTGGGTAAATGAGCTCAGAGCGCCTGGGGATTGTCTGGAGCTCAAATCTCCGTTGAAAACGTTGTGTTTTGAACCCAACGAAAATTGCAGGGCTTCTAGATAAAAGATAATATACCTGTCCAAAGAATAAAAATTAATATTTAGGCCTATACGCGAAATATATTTCTCTTAAATATTACAGAATCAAACAAGGAAAGAAGACGCACTGAGAAACTAAGACATTTCTTTTTCCGTTTTTTTTCCATTGAGTTTAACCATGTAGCACTTTTAGTATTTATAGCAAAAGCAACCCAACAGTGTGATTAAATACCCAAAATAACCCAGAATTTTGACCCAGCATAAAAAACCCAACGATGTGTTTTTTTAGAGTGTACTACTACTAATAATAATAAAGAATGGAGAAAGTGCAGTCAAAGCCCAGGCATTCTGTGTGCTGTCGCATTGTGTTCAGCGAGTAGCATATATTTTTGTGTTTGTTGCATTTCTGGGGGAGTATGTCTGCAGTTTTATCGATAAATCTGCCCATATCTGCACGCGTGTTTATCAGCCTTTTGATCAAAAAGGCAGTGTTTATTATTTAGTGTATATTTTAAGTGCATATACACAATAAAACAATGTTGTTTTAGGCTAACTTATCATATACTTTTGTATTCTTTGTTGTACTACGTCTTTTTGCACACATGCACATGTGCGTTACAACATTAATAATAATAATAATAATTAATTCACAGCACTACTACTACTACTACTACTACTACTACTAATAATAATAATAATAATAATAATACTGAATGGAGAAAGAGCAGTCAAAGAAGAATCATTGAAGGAGAGAAGAAAATGAAGAATAAATACATGTAATACATTTACAGTTTGAGCTCGACACGTTTATGAGCTCTGTCGCTTGCTGTCAATGGGCGCCTAAAAGAGATTAACACATTTTCGGCTTCAATAGACACTTAATACCTCAGATTGAAACACAACTGCCCCCTACAGGTAATGAATGTCAATTTCACAGCTTCCCGCGGCAGAGATCCCTTTTCTCGAAACGTGCGTTCTGTACAAAAATGAAAACAATGAAAACATTTAAAAAATGTTTTCCCATATTTTAGGAATAAAAATTATATGAAAAAGCATCTGCACAACGATCTGGAGTAATTTTGGACCACTCCTCTTCACAAAACTGTTTAAGTGTAGCAATATTCTTGGGATGTCTGGTGTGAATCGCTGTCTTAAGGTCATGAGACAGCATTTCAATCGGGTTGAGGTCAGGACTCTGACTGGGCCACTCCAGAGGGTGTATTTTGTTCTGTTGAAGCCATTCTTCACCCAAATGAGGATGGGTTCCCTGTTGAGTCCGGTTCCTCTCAAGGTTTCTTCCTACTGCCATCTCAGGGAATTTTTTCTTGCCACTGTCGCCCTCGGCTTGCTCATCAGGGACTATCTGACCATTTTGATTCATACACATTCACATTTCATACAAACTTAAATAATTCTTTTGATTGTGTAAAGCTGCTTTGTGACGATGACGATTGTTAAAAGCACTATACAAATAAAATTGAATTGAATTGAATTCTTTTGTTGAATTACTTGTATGCTTTGGGTCATTGTCCTGTTGCATCACCTAACTTTTGCGGAGCTTCAGTTGGTGGACAGATGTCTTTAGCTGACAGTCTAGGATTCTTCTTTACCTCATTAAGCATTCTGCTCTGTGCCCTTGCAGTCATCTTTACAGGACTACAACGCCTAGGGAGAGTAGCAAGAGTGCTGACAGTTGTAGACATTCTGTCTTACTGTGGACACATGAACATCAAGGCTTTTGGAGATACTTTTGTAACCCTTCCTAGCTGCATGCAAGTCAACAGTTCTTGATCTTAGGTCTTCTGAGAGCTCTTTTTAACGAGGCATGGTTCACATCAGGCAGTTTATTGAAACCAATAAACCCAAAACTAGTGTGTTTGTTTTTTTTTTAAGGGAAGGACAGCAACACATCCAATATCATCACACTGATTGGATTCAAAGTTGGCTCACTCCTGGCTCCAATTAGCTCTTGGAGAAGTCATTAGCCTAGAGGTTTACATAATTTTTCCACCCTGCACTGTGAATGTTAACACTATTGAACATAACATGTAAAGTGTCCCCTTTCAGCTTGTTACTTTTGTATTGCTGGTTGATCTGCTACATCACAGACCGAACCAATCAACAAACAAGTTGTGCTGTGAAAACATGGACAACTTTACAGCACTCAACATTCTGTACATGCTGTATGCTTTACTTTTTGTACACCTGAACACTTTATCCCTTGTGTTTATGGTGTTGTGTGAAGGCAGACGACACCGCCGGACTGTTAGTGGCTTCTTGCTGTTTCATATTTTCTTTAACATCTAAATCAGAGCCCGCGGCAGGAACATGTTTACATTTATTTTAAAAAACAGTTTTAGTCGCATTAACATAACATCAATTAAATGTACTGACTCTCTCTGCAGGTTGTGTGATTGTGAGATCTCAGATGAAGGCTGTGCTGCTCTGAGATCAGCTCTGAGATCAAACCCCTCACACCTGAAAGAACTGAATCTGACTTGGAATAAACTCAGAGACTCAGGAGTGAAGTGTCTCTCTGCTGTACTGGACAATCCTCGTTATAAATTGGAGACACTGAGGTAAGATCATCTCTCTGAGAGTCACATGACCTGCTCCTCAGTAACACACATTCTCTAATAGTGAGACTTATTAGTACATTTACTTAGGAGTAAATCTCACACACACACACACACACACACACACACACACACACACACACACACACACACACACACACACACACATTATTTCAGCATTTGTTACACTATTCTGTTTTGTACACTAGTCAGACTACCCTGCAGTTTCCAAGCACAGTGTAAGGGACCACCACTAGAGGGCACTGTTTGCCCATTAATGTTTGGTAGTTTATGTTGATAGACTCAGTTTCCCAGCAGGCACCTAGCTCATTACACTTTCTAGCATTGTTAATGTCATGTGGGCATGTGTTTTAGTTTGTTTTAATTCAAAAAATGTTAAGTCACCTCTGTTTAAACAAGGCTCTACTTTTGGTTATATTTATGTTCATTGTGCTTGGCATTCATGGAGCTGTTTGTGGTAGCCTGTTTCTTGTCTGTGTAAATACTGTTCAGTGTGTCTACAGTGTTTGTGTACCTCCTGTTTAGGTTCCTGTATGTTTAGTTATATGTTTGGCCACTAATTTAACCGCTAGTAGGTTTAGCCACCAGTAGGCTTATCCTCCAGTAGGTTTAGCCTCTAGTCGGATTGGCCGCTAGTGGCTTTAGTTTCTAGTAGGCTTAGCCTCTAGTGTGTTTGAGTTCTATGTAAGTACAGCTACTAAACCGGTTAGGTCAATCATTCCCTTCTACAATAACCACTTTAGATACTAATCCCATTAACTCCTAACCCGTTCAGTCTCTAGTCTGTCTCGTCCCTAGTCCTGTCCTGTCTCTAGTCCTGTCTTATCTTGTCTCTAGTTTCTCAGTGTCTCTAGTCCTGTCTCGTCCCTAGGCTCTAGTCCTGTCCCGTCTCTATTCCCATCTCTAGCTCAGTATCTAGTCCCTAAGTTCCTCTAGTCCAGTCTTGTCCTGTCTTGTACTGTCTTGTCCCGTCTCTAGTCCTGTCCTGTCTCTAGTCTCGTCTTGTACTGTTTCTAGTCCTGTCTCATACTGTCTCTAGTCTCTGTGTCTTTGGTTAGTGTCAGCTCCATGTCTCCTTTGGTTCTAGCTCCTAATCTGTGTAAGCTTTTAACCTGTGTAGGCTCTGAACTTTGCTAATAAGAGCCCTGTGTTTGCTAATAATAGCCCTAATAATGACTTTGAGTTTTGTTTGTTTGGTTTTATTTAGTATTGTTTACATTGTATTATGTTTGTTAATAAAATGTCCATTTTTGGTTCACAACCCCTCTGTGCCTATCCCCGCATTATTTGCCCATGGCAACTACATCCGCCAGATCTGCCAGTTTACCATCAGAGATCATGATACACAGTTTATTATAATAAATTACAATTAATTATTTTATTAGCGTTAAAGAATATTTACTCATGTTTAATATTAGATTTATTTTTATTTTTCAGATGCACCTTTTTAAAAAATCTATAGCATGTGTACCTACAGTTTAATTTTAGCATTTCAGTTTTTAGTGATAACTTTTTCATTTCAGAAACAATTATTTAAGGCTGTAGATTAGCCTGTGCTGATGAACTTCACTATTCTGTGTCCTGAACTGATATGGAATTAGATTTGTGTCAAAAAGAAACACACAAAACTATTTTTTTTTCTAACAAGCATTTTTCAGTACTGAGTTTACTTAACTCAGGAATTAAAAGTGGATCATTTATCATTGCTTTGATATAACAATGAAAACAATGAAACCTTTTTTTTTTTATTCAGTCACACTCATATTTTTCATAGTATGTAGCTGTCACGCTCTCAGTGCTTTCGCGCTGATCAAAGACCGCCTCCGCCTCTTGACATTTCTTTCCCACGCTGTCATGCTTCTCATCATGCGGCCATGTTTTCCCACGCTGTCATCTCTCCTCACACGCCCCCTGACAGGAGATCTACAGAGACTCACAGCCTGCTCCATCACCTGCACCTGGATCCATCTTCACAGCCCACGATCTTCGCCTTTGACAGAATAATCTGGCCACACTATGGATTCAGAAGGATTGGACAGGATGAGACAGGCACTGGAGAATCAAAGCCTTTTCTGGAGAGATGAAGAGGGTTTTCGACCGATCTCACGTCGGCAGGGAGGCTGGAGCTAAACTATTACGCCTGCGCCAAGGATCACGCTCCGCCTATGTTGGGTACCTATGTAACCAGTATGTACTGGACCGAAACAGAACGCGAATTTCTGTGCCTCATTTCGGTGCCACTTAAATGCCTGAACTGTTGATTAATATATTTGTTCTCTGGGGCTATGATGACAGTTGTAATAAGCATTAGATTCAACAAAACACAAGATCGCTAGTAAAATTTAAATACTGCATTCATGGGGTGTCAGAAATGATCGGAAAAATAAATTATTTCCTTAATTAGAAAAATCTTGAGGACTTCGGAAAGCTTTGATAATACAAATCCAAAACATTGTTGCAGTAATGCTACTGCCCATTTTATTTTTGTACTGTAGATTAAAAGTTTATTAGATTAGATGAGAATAAAAAAAGCACAAATCATCGGGAAATGAGACCATCCGACATGCGTGTGAATGCAGCAATTAATGTTATACTTGCTCTGATGGCAGCAGGTGATCTACCGCTATCTTAACTTGCTAAATTAACTTTCGTTAAAATTCCTTAAACTAAACGGTCGAAAGTGTGGCTATATTTCACGCGAAAGGATTCCGACACCGCGATGTGCAGTAAATGTTTTACAGCAGTTGCGTGTAAAGGGGGAAACACGTCAAATCTAATGAAACATTTGAGGCCACACGGATTTAAGTTAAAAGCAGAGGGATGCACCATGTTTGACAGCTTACAGACAACATCCGCACTATTGGTGTGGATGACGCGAGCCCCAGTCATACCAACCGTAGCAAAAAGGAGTCCACCGATTCTGATGAAGACAGCAGCCTTTCCGCAGGTTACGATTTGTAAAATACTAATGTAACATGGATTCTGTTTATAATTATGACTTTCCAGCTAGTACTTAAACTTTCAATATATTCTTAAATTTTAAGCATTTCATTTTTTGTTCAATAAAAATGTATTCTTAAGTCATCTACCATCATTTTGGGGCTTTTGCAAAGTATCGGTTTAGACACCAATTTGGCACCGGTACCGGTTTAAAAGTATCGATTTGGCACCGGTATCGAAAAAAACCCAAATGATGCCCAACCCTACCTATGACTACACTATCGAGTTTCGGACCTTAGCTGCCTCGAGTAGACTGAACGACAGAGCCCTAGAGCATGTTTTCCTGGAAGGGCTGTCTGAGGCACTCAAGGATGAGCTTGTCTCCCGGGAACTTCCCTCTGATCTCCATGAACTCATGGACCTCGCCAGGAGGATTGACTCACGTCTTCGCTCAAGACGACCAACCCGGAGGTCACCCCCCCTGCCAGGAGACCTACTTCTCCCAGGACATCCCGCTCATCCTCTTCCCCAATACGGACTAATCAGGATTAGTCCGCCTGGAAAGGGCCTGTTTTTACTGAGGTTCAGGTCACATGCTCAAGGACTGCTCGTTAAAATGGAGGCGTTCTCTAGTCAGACTGGGAGCCCTAGAGGGCGCTCCTTCGACAAACTCCCAGAACCTCACCCCCTGCTCTCCTCTGCTAATCAGTGGTGGCCTAGCCCATCCCATTCAGGCCCTTGTGGACTCCGGCTCTGACCGGAACCTAATCAGCTCAGCAACAGTCAAGGTGTTGCAGATCCCTTGCACTTCACTGGACCCTCCACTGGCAGTCCAAGCCCTAGATGGGAGCCCCCTGCCAGCTATTACTCACAGAACTCTTCCGCTTACTCGAAGAACGTCGGGAAATCATTCGGAGGAGATTTGCCTGTTTGTTATAAATAAATCCCACGCCGCTCTGGTCTTCGGTCGCCCTAGATCGACTGGCTCAAGCACGTTATCACGGGTTGGATCTCCGCTTGTGCCACGTCATGCTATCGCTCTGCGCTTCCTACACTCCACACTCCAGCCAAATCCGAGGACATCCCAGAGATCTCCAATGTTCCCTCTCATTATCATGATCTTAAGCAGGTTTTCAGCAAAACCCGAGCCACGTCACTTCCACTGCATTGACCCTACGACTGCCCCATTGACTTGCTCCTAGGCACCTCTCCGCCTAAGGGCTGACTGTACTCTGACCAACGCCCCCGCTGTCTTCCAGTTCCTCGTTAATGTTGTCCTCCGCGACTTCCTTAATGCCTTCGTATTTGTATACTTGGACAACATTTTAATTATTTCTCAAGATCTACAGGATCCCCGACCCGTCTCGCTAGTTTGTGGTTGAAGTTGATGCCTCCAACACCAGCGTTGGGGGTATTCTTTCCGAAAGATCCACCCAGGACAACGAGATGCATCCTTCTACGCCCAGTGCCTATCCCCAGCCGAGAAAAACTATGACATAGTGGACAGAGAACTCTTGGCAATCAAGCTAGCCCTGGAGGAGTGGAGACATTGGCTGGAGGGTACTGAGCTCCCGTTCCAAGTATGGACCGACCATAGGAATCTGGAGTACCTGCGCATTGCCAAGAGACTCAATGCTCATCAAGCTCGGTGGTCACTATTCTTCTCTGGATTCAATTTTATCCTGTCTTACTGGCCGGGCTCCAAGAATTTTAAGCCAGATGCCCTTTCACGCCAGTTTTCTCCCTCCCAGCACCCCACGCCATGCGACACCATCCTCCCGTCTTATTGTCTTATTGGAGCCCTGAAGCTAGACATTGAGACCAGGGTTATGCAGGCCATGACCCAAGAGGCCGGGCCAAATAATGTTCCCCCGAATCGTGTCGTCGTTCCCTCCTGCCTACACTCACAGGTCTTGGAATGGGCCCACAATTCCAGGTTTTATTGCCACCCAGGCACCACCCGGACCCGCTTCATTGTCCAGCAACGATTCTGGTGGTCCACTCTGAGGATGGACGTGTCCAGATTTGTGGCGGCCTGGGAAGAGTGACAACCCCTACCGGTTCCTCAACGCCCTTGGTCTCACATCTCTGTAGACTTTGTCACTGGCCTACCTTTGTCCGAAGGCAACAGCTGTATTATGACCATTGTGGACCGTTTCTCCAAATCAGTGCATCTCGTTCCACTTCCCAAGTTGCCATCCGCCAAGGAGACTGCAGAGCTACTCATCCTCCATGTGTTTCAGATCCATGGCATTCCCACGGACATTGTGTCAGACCGGGGCCCACAGTTCACCTCTCTGTTTTGGGGCTCCTTCTGCAAGCTCATTGGAGCCACTTCCAGCCTATCGTCAGGTTTCCACCCCCAGTCCAACGGACAGACCGAACGGATGAATCAAGCATTAGAGGTTACAATGAGAACCCTACAAAGAAAATCAGAGCACAGATACAAATAAGGTTACAAAATAAACATGTACAGTGGGACCTCGGGTCACGAATGCTCCGGAGTACAACCAAATGGGTTCACAACCAAAAAATTTGCCTAAAATTTATCTCTCTTCACGAACTCCTCCTTGGAACATGACCCAGAAACCGCCATCTAAAAACTACCGTTATCAGCTGCACAAAGACACAAGTGTGTCGCCCAGCATCAGTTTTGCTCAGTCTGAGGTCACGGATCACACACATGATAAAATAATTTTGTTTAAAGTAGAGTGACGTCCAAACCTTTGCCAAGATGTATCATCTGACCAAATCTATGTAGAGTACTACACCTTACAAACGAGAATGCAGTGTCTATTTTGTGCAGCACAGAAGAAACAAATGTATTTGGATAGATTTTTAGTGAAACCGGCTGTTACGGTCGAACCAGAGGCCAAGAACCAAAAAAGAGATAAAACTCCAGAACGAGAATGATCCAGTGTTATTATAGAAGGGGACTCTCACTAACACTAACCTCCTCTCCACCCATCTTCCTGTCCTCCATTCCTTCATTTCAGTGAGTCTCCCTAAGGCCCCCTTCAAAGGAGCCGAATTAGCTACCGACCTCTCCCATTTAAAATCACATCTGAAGTCCTTGAGGTCTCTACCAGTTATCTACCGGTTAATTTTTCGAGTGTAGCGACTCAACATCGAGCTGTTACCAATAGAAACAAATTCGTAAGGACATCAAAGTGGATCTACAGAGCATTTTGGCAGGGCAATACGAGCAATAAGGGCGTGTTATTGACATAATAACATTTCAATAATATGCTTTGTGATCTGAGTACATTATGACTGAAATAAAGCTGCTCACATCGCGCATCTTTATTTAGCAAGTATATATTTCAGTTTAGTGAAACTAAAGAGGACAAACAGGTGTCCTCCCTAGCTTGGGAGTACTGGGGTCCTATTATTGATTTTACATTCCGTCTGTTTTGCAAAAGCTGTCACTCTTTATGACTGAAATCAAGCTGTTCATATCATTGTTTACAAAGTGAAAGTGTGTGCGATGTGAGCAGCTTTAATTCAGTCATAAATTCATAACCACATTCCAGCCATTCGTGGTCCAAAAATTATTCGATGCTGGACACAAGCAGCAAAAAAGCATGATTAATTTTTTAAATAATAAAAAACTAATTTATTTACATTTTATTTACAAAAACACTTGCAAAGAGAAAAAAAGGGATTGGCAAAGCTGGCTCCATTTTGTTCTCTCCAAATAAGAAAAATAATATTTCGTAATACTGTTGTAATTAACACACATTTACAGCTGTGTGAAGACATCAATCACCCCTGCTTTAAATCAGTGTGAGGAGTGATATATTATCCAAAGAGGGAAATGTCAGTATTTACAGTAACATTAACATATTTGCATTGAGTTTAATCATGTGGCACTTTTAATATTTACAGTATAAGACACACCCTAGGTTAACAAACATGATTAAGAGAAAATCGCACACACCTGCGCACATGTGAGAGAGAGTCCTCATTTTTATGTCCTTATTTTCAAAATCTCACTCCAAGCTTTTTTTTTGGTAAAAAAAAAAAAAAAAAAAAAAGTTGGCAGCTGTGCCACACATATTTTAGAAATAAAAATTATATGGTAAATTTGTCATCAGACTTTATTATGAAATTAACAGGAATAATCAAACCACAAATATTTTAGATTGTGCATATAACTTTAACATGTAATATATCTTTCTATTGTGTTTAATCATGACTGTTTTCCCTAAAATATCACTTTGTTAATTGTCATTACTTCCGTCTACATTTAATATGAGGAATTTGCCTGCCGAATGCTGCAGAACAGATAAGGAGTTAATAAAAACCGATAAGGACTCCATAAATGGGCATAAAATCAATAAAAACTTGATAATGGCTCTTATGAGTCGATACCAACACTCAAAAAAATAGCACTTTGGTTCAACATGATTCGATCGTGGGCAGTGGTTCTACATGATTACACCACATTATCTTAACAACATTGGATGATGTTAAACCAACTTGAAATATTTGTGTTCATTTAAATTGAACAGCTAATGTGCTGCCTTCCTTATAGTTTATCGAGACTCTTATTCTAAAGTAATTGTTTTAGGAGCACTGCCCCCTAGTGCCTGTTCAGCCATTTTGTTTAGTTAAAAAGCAAGCAGTAGTTGGAGCACATGGCTGGATAGATGGTGCATCTAAGTTTTCTTTTTACGCTGTTCCTGGGACACTATTTGTCTGTAAGTGACTGAAAGTGGTTATTTTCATGTTAAGAAGCGTCATTGTTGCTTTAGACATGAACAATTTACCTGACAGGAGTTATGTTGTGTTTAGCTTATGTTTATATTGATGTCTGTTTGTATGTATTTTCAGTTTTACAACTCAAAAAAAGAGTAAAGAAAATTTCAATAAAATAAGAAAAGTTACGCCTTGAAAAGTTATTGGAGGTTTATCTCTCATGTTAGCTTGCTGTCTAGCTTTGCACAGTAACACATTGTGAGGACAGTAAAGTAAAAAGACAAGAAAACAACCGGTTTGAGCAAAAGAAAATACCACATATCATCAATGAGTCTATGCTCAGGAAAACAGTACCAGATAAATGACAATCAAACAAATCTCTCAGAGCAACAAGAAAATAAAACTGAGGATCAGCAAGCACAGTTATGTCAGCAAAAAGTACTGATAGCAAGTCAGTTCAGTCAAAATCATCAAAAGCTTCAAAAAGTAGCAGACAGTCTTCCATTGGGTCTGTAGCTATCAAAGCAAGAGCTAAGACAGAAGCAGCCCGTGCAGAGCTATCTTTTGCGGAACAAGAAGCGGATGTAATAAAGAAAAAAGCCGATTTAGAAGCAAGTCTGCATCTTCTCAAAAGTAGAAAAGCGGTTGCTGTTGCATTAGCAGAGGCTGCAGCTTATGAAGAAGCAATTGAAAGCGGAGATTCAGTTCAGGAACCTTCAGTTTTCGAACAAAAACTTATGTACAAAAACTTTCACAAGTAAGTTTTGAGGACACTCCAGAAAACGCTGAATTACCAAAAGTGGAAATTCAACAGGGCCGACAACATAATTACGGCCAGTTTACCACACAACCAGAGCAAACTTGCTTTCAAAGAGGGCAGCAATACCCAGTAAAGACAGAAAAAGATCATTATAATTCTCTGACAACCAGCTCTGACCTTACGAGACATCTGATACGCAAAGAAATAATTAGCTCTAATCTGTTGAAATATGACGATCATGCTGAAAAATACTGGTCATGGAAAGCATCCTTTAGAAGCGCTACTAAAGATCTTAATTTAACAGCTCAAGAAGAACTTGATTTGTTAACAAAATGGCTTGGACCTCAGTCATCAGAACATGCCAAAAGAATTCGCTCTATACATGTACTTCATCCGGAACAAGGCCTTAAAATGTTGTGGCAAAGACTGGAGGAAAGTTATGGAGCACCAGAGATGGTGGAGCATGCATTGTTAAAAAAAAGTTAGATAATTTTCCAAGGCTTAGCAACAGAGACAGTAACAAACTTAGAGAATTAGGAGACATCCTGCTAGAATTGGAATGTGCTAAGAGTGAAGGGTACCTTCCTGGACTTGCATATTTGGACACAGCTCGTGGATTGAAACCCATAGTAGAAAAACTCCCATACGGCCTCCAGGAGAGATGGATAACGGAAGGAGTTAGATACAAAGAGGAGTTTAACGCTTAGCTTTTTGCTCTCAGCACCCACAAATCAGTTCATCAAAACGGAAAAGGGTAGTGAAACAAAGTTCCTGTGCATGTACATAAAACTGATGTTCCAGCTGAACTTGCATCTCAACAATCATTTGGTGTGGAAAAAAACAGAGGAAAGCTTTGAACGACAGTGTCCAATACACAAAAAGCCTCACCCTCTAAAAAAGTGCAGAAGTTTTAGAAACAAGTCTTTAGATGATAGAAAAACATTTCTCAAAGAAAATAGAATCTGCTTCAGGTGCTGTGGATCAACTCAGCATTTGGCCAAAGATTGCAAAGTGCCAATTAAGTGTCATATCAGTCATGTGTTCAGGACCCCCTGTTACCATTCACACGGTGGCTAGGAGGATGGAGAGATACCAAATGAGGACACACCCCTCTCAGTTACATCAAAGTGTACTGAAATCTGTGGTAAGGCTAACACATACAATCCCCGTTCATGCTCCAAAATCTGTCTGGTTAGAGTGTATCCAGCGGGTAAGAGGGAGGAAGCAGTAACAATGTATGTAGTGCTTGATGAACAGAGCAACCGTTCGCTCGCCAAGACAGAGTTTTTCAACATTTTTAGCATTAACTCTAGATCCAGCCCATACACACTAAAAACAGGTTCAGGTGAAACAGAGACATCAAGTAGAAGAGCTACTAATTTCATGATTGAGCCTAAGAATGGAAATCTACATTTTCAGCTCCCAACCCTAATTGAATGTGACATGATACCTGATGACAGGAAAGAGATTCCCTCTCCTGAGGTAGTGCAGTACCATCCTCATCTACAGGTGTTAGCGGACAAAATACCAGCTGTGGACCCCAATGCGTCTATCCTGCTGCTCTTAGGGAGAGATATACTGAGAGTACACAAGGTGCGTGAGCAAATAAATGGACCCCACAATAGCCCTTTTGCTCAACGACTCGACTTAGGATGGGTTATTGTGGGTGAAGTCTGCTTAGGAACTGTTCACAAATCATCTGTTGTAAATGTTTTCAAAGCAAATGTGCTTCTGAATGGTCGTGCATCCACACTTAGTCCTTGCCCAAATAACATCCAGGTGAAGGAAGATCACAGTGTAACAAAATGTCATCAGTATCCACACACTTCATTCTGCATGAAAGAAACCAGCCTTTGTATGAATACAGACAGTTTGGGTTGTTCAGTGTTTCAAAGATCCAGGGATGATGATAAACCAACACTGTCAGTGGATGACAGACAGTTTTTGGACATCATTAAGAAATCAGTGTATAGAGATGAAGGCAATAGCTTTGTGGCGCCTCTACCCTTTCGATCTCCAAGATGTCGCTTGCCAAGTAACAGAGAACAAGCAATCAAGCGTTTTTGTTCACTTCGGAAAACATTAGATAAGAAACCAGATATGAAAAAACACCTCACTGAGTTCATGCAAAAGATGCTGGATAATGATCATGCAGAAGTGGCTCCTCCATTGGAAAAGGACAAAACACTGGTATCTTCCGACATTTGGGGTTTATCACCCCCAAAAACCAGATCAGATAAGAGTCGTGTTTGACTCAAGTGCTGAATTTGAAGGGGTGTCACTGAATCAGGTGCTGCTTAGTGGCCCAGACTTGAATAACACTCTTTTAGGTGTCCTTCTCTGTTTTAGAAAAGAGCCTATAGCATTTTCAGCAGACGTGCAACAAATGTTTTATTGTTTTATTGTTCAGGAAGAACTTTGGGACTACCTCAGATTCCTGTGGTACGAAGACAACAACATGGGAAAAAATGTGATAGACTACAGGATGAAAGTCCAGGTATTTGGTAACAGCCCATCACCAGCTGTGGCCATCTATTGTATGAGGAAAGTAGCTCAGGAAGGTGAGAAAGAACATGGTAGTGATGCCAAAATGCTTGTGGAGAGACAATTTTATGTAGATGACTGTCTTGCCTCAGTAGCTACTCCTAAAAAGGCAATAGATATTCTGACAAGAACCAGGGAGATGTTAGCTGAATATAACTTATTAATACATAAAGTCACCTCCAACAGCAAATCAGTAATGAATGCTTTCCCTGTAGAAGATCGTGCAAAAATTGTAAAAGACCTAGATCTCAGTTCAGATCGCCTCCCTGTTCAACGAAGCTTGGGACAGTCTTGGAATTTGGAACCTGATTGTTTCACATTTCAAGTTTCTCGTGAAGAAAAGGCCTATACAGGAAGAGGCATTCTTTCTGCAGTAAACAGCATTTATGATTCTCTGGGTTTTGTGGCACCCATTACAATGTATGTCAAGTTATCATCAGGGAACTTACACTCGAACAACATGCATGGGATATGCCATTGCCACCTGAAAAACAAAATGACTGGAACAAGTGGAAAGACTCGTTGACGGTAATTGAAAACTTTGAGATTCCAAGATGTTATATTTCTGCTTCACTAGCCACGACGAAAAGAGCTTTGCATTTTTTCAGATGCCTCAACAATAGCTATAGGAGTTGTTGCCTACTTGCAAGCTATTGACGGTGAAGGGCACTGTCATGTTGGATTTGTCATGGGACAATCCAAGCTAGCACCAAGACCAGCACATACAATTCCACGGATGGAACTGTGTGCAGCTGTGTTAGCTGTGAACTGTATGATCTGTTCAAAGAAGAGATGGACATTACATGGGACACTGTCAAATTCTATACTGACAGCAAAATAGTACTGGGGTACATTCACAACACTACTAGGAGATCTTATGTGTATGTGGCAAACAGGGTCTCTCGGATCAGAAAATCCACACACCCTGACCAATGGTTTTACATCTCAACTGAGAAAAACCCTGCAGATTCTGCTACACGACTTGCTCCAGCAAACATGTTGCAACACATTAGCTGGCTTTCAGGACCACCATTTTTATCTCAAGTCCAAGTAGAAGAGATTCTTGATGAACAGGACTTTGTTCTAATAAATCCTGAAACAGATGATGAGATTCGTCCTGATGTTGTGACTTTGTCAACCAAAACCTCACAGAAACAACTAGGTTGTCATCGCTTCATGCATTTTTCTAGTTGGAAGGGTCTTATTCAAACTCTGGCCAGACTGATTCATGTAGCTGTATCATTTCAGAAAGTTAACAATGTAGAGCACAAAGGGTGGCATCAGTACAGAGATTCATGTAGTGTTACCGAACTTCTCAAGGCTAAAAACTTGGTCATCAGTTCTGTTCAACGGGAAGTATTCAAAGAAGAATACAAGTGCATTGAGAAAGGAGAGCCAATCTTAAAACAAAGTCCTCTCAAAAGCCTCAATCCAGTTGTAGATGAAAATGGTTTACTCAGGATTGGAGGTCGTATATCCTTTGTTGATGTATGCATGAATGAAAAACATCCTCTCATCCTTCCAAGAAGCCATCACATTTCCACCCTTCTTGTGAGATATTATCACGAGCAAGTACAGCATCAAGGACGGCACATTACGGAGGGAGCCGTACGAGCCGCAGGATTTTGGATTGTTGGTAGCAAACGTGCAGTGTCCACAGTGATTCATAAATGGGTGACATGTCATAAGCTAAGTGGACGATTAGAGTGTCAAAAAATGGCAGACTTACCTAAAGACAGACTTGCTCAATAACCACCATTCACCAGTGTTGGACTTCATGTTTTTGGTCCTTGGACTATCTTCACACGACGCACTAGAGGAGGTAGTGCCGAAAGCAAACGGTGGGCAGTGATCTTCACATGCATGTCTACCAGGGCTGTGCACATAGAGCTCATTAAATCTATGACAACGTCTAGCTTCATCAACGCATTACGGAGGTTCTTCTCTATCCGAGGTCCAGCTAAGCTTCTTCGTTCTGACAGGGGAACAAATTTTGTGAGCGCATGTAAAGAACTAAAAATAGACACTGATGATCCATACCTACAAAATTACTTAAAAGAGAAAGAGTGCACATGGCTGTTCAATCCCCCACATTCATCACACATGGGGGGCTCATGGGAAAGACTAATTGGGTTAAGCATGCGTATTTTAGATGCCATGTTGTTAAAGACTGGGCCCGGTAGACTTACTCATGAAGTCTTGAGCACCTTGATGGCTGAAGTAATGGCTATCATGAATGCAAGACCGCTGCTTCCAATATCTACGGACCCTGACAACCCAACAATTCTTACCCCAGCAATGATTCTAACTCAAAAAATGAATGCATTGACAGCCTCTGGAGAGTTTGATACGTTGCACCTCCATGAGAAACAGTGGAAGCAAGTGCAATGCTTGGCAGATACCTTTTGGAAGCGATGGCGGGGAGAATACCTGTCCACTCTACAAAGCCGCAGAAAGTGGACGGAGAACAGACCCAACATAAAAGTTGGAGATGTAGTACTGCTCAGAGATAGTCAGGTACAGAGAAATGAATGGCCAATGAGAGTTATTGTTAACATTTTTCCAAGTTGAGATGCAATGATACGGAAAGTGGAAGTTAAAGTGGCAAAGCAAGGAACAGTTAAAACCTTCTTGAGGCCAGTAACAGAAATCGTAGTTCTTCTGTCACAAGAGAAAACTACTTAAGATTGTGTTTTTAATATTATGGGTTAGTAATGACAAGTGATAGTGCCAGACGGGGAGTGTGCTGCCTTCCTTATAGTTTATCGGGACTCTTATTCTAAAGTAATTGTTTTAGGAGCACTGCCCCCTAGTGGCTGTTCAGCCATTTTGTTTAGTTAAAAAGCAAGCAGTAGTTGGAGCAATGGCTGGATAGATGGTGCATCTAAGTTTTCTTTTTACGCTGTTCCTGGGACACTATTTGTCTGTAAGTGACTGAAAGTTGTTATTTTCATGTTAAGAAGCGTCATTGTTGCTTTAGACATGAACAATTTACCTGACAGGAGTTATGTTGTGTTTAGCTTATGTTTATATTGATGTCTGTTTGTATGTATTTTCAGTTTTACAACTCAAAAAAAAGAGTAAAGAAAATTTCAATAAAATACAAGAAAAGTTACGCTTCGAAAAGTTATTGGAGGTTCATCTCTCATGCTAGCTTGCTGTCTAGCTTTGCACAGTAACGCATTGTGAGGACAGTAAAGCTAACTTTGATTGAACATTATTTAAATATTTCTATTTAACTTAATTTCTTTTGTTGAACTTCAACTATTCATGCTATACAAAATTTATTCCTTGATGTTAATCCTATATGTTTACATCGATTTCAAAGAATCCCATTTAGTCATGTTACTACAACTAGATGTTATACCATAATGTATAGCAACCCTATTTTCCCATGCTTTAGTGACCCTTAAAGACACCTCCAGAGGCAGTAAATATGTAATACATCCTTTTTGTTAGGGAACAACTTATAACAGGTGCCATACTTTCATAAAACACTAACAATCTAATTCACACACTCAAAAAAAATGTTGGGTTTAATTATTTTTTTCTTATCAACAAGTTCCACACAAATGACTTTAGTAAACTTAACTAACATTTGTAAGGGCCTTTATTCACAACAAGATTACTGTCACAAGCATTTTAATAACAATTGGCACTGTTTGAAATGCAGCACAGAAATTGAGAATATTATGGTCCAACAATACAAAAGACATACTGTACACAATATGCAACATATTCAGTTTTTTTTTACACATTTAAAGAGGGAGGAAAATTGTGTTTAACAAAAAGAAACATTAAAGTTGGTTATCTTCAACTTTTCTTTTAACAGTATTCTGGACATGTTTTACATAAGAAAAAAAATCAAGTGACCCACAAAAATAGGAGAAAAAAAAGGTTCTCACTGTATAAATCGTAAAAAAAATATATAAATTTAAAATGCACAACCTTGTACTTAAGGTCAATAATACCAACTAAACATTAGTTAATTTACCATATTAACAAAATTAACAATTTACCCTATTTTTTGCTATCAAATACAAAAAAGTCTAAATATATTGCATCCAAAACAAAACATTTCACATCCAAACATTTTCAATAAGTGCAAAAAAGGCCTTCATGTCAAGTCAAGTCAAGTAGGCTTTTATTGTCATTTCAACCATATACAGTTCAGTACACAGTGAAACGAAGCAACGTTCCTCCAGGACCAAGGTGCTACATACATGCAATGACATAAATTTAACAACACGACATAAATTAACAATGCAAGATTTTTACATTTTTACGTTAGCCTAAAAACTATCAATTTCTATACACAAAAGAGAAAACAATAGACAACAGACAAAAGTGCACATGCAAATGTGCAAACGAAGAGCTACATGGCAACACAACAAAGTAACAACAACGTAACGTGTTACAGTAAGGAAATACCTTCTTGTGATAAGGAATGAGTTGAGGTAGTGGAGAGAGCAGCAAGTAAACAATTTACATTGTGTTCAAAAATATTGTGTGCAAATAGCAAAGTGAAATAAATATTGTGCAAATTTTGCAAAGAGCAGTTCAGATAGGTAGGTATGAACAAATTAAGGTGGTAGATCAGTGTGATTGTGCATATGTGTGTGTTTATCAGTTCAGTGTTTTGGTGATTTGTGTGTGTGTGTGTGTGTGTGTGTGTGTGTGTGTGTGTGTGTGTGTGTGTGTGTGCAGGCGTGTGTGCAGGCGTGTGTGTTTATCAGTCCAGTCTCTCTGTGTTGTTGCGACGGATGGCTTGTGGGTAAAAACTGTTACACAGTCTGGATGTGAGTGCTCGAATGCTTTGGTACCTTTTTCCAGATTGCAGGAGGGTGAAGAGTGTGTGATGGGTGTGTCGGGTCAGCCACAATGCTGGTGGCTTTGCGGATGGAGCGTGTGGTGTAGATGTCTTCGATAGAGGGAAGAGAGAGCCCGATGATCTTTTCAGCTGTCCTCACTATCCGCTGTAGGGACTTGCGGTCTGATATGGTACAATTCCCAAACCAGACAGTGATGCAGCTGTGAGGGGGGCAGCAGGGTCTTGATGTGTCTCATGACGAGCCACTCGAAGCACTTCATGATGATGGGTGTGAGTGCAACAGGGTGGTAGTCATTGAGAAAGGACACAGAAGACTTCTTCGGCACAGGGACGATGGTGGTGGACTTGAAGCATGTGGGAACGACGGCGCTGCTCAGAGAGATGTTTAAGATGTCGGTGAGAACATCTGCCAGCTGTTCTGCACATTCTCTGAGCACTCTGCCTGGGATGTTGTCTGGTCCAGCAGCTTTACGAGGGTTGACTCTTCGCAGAGTTGTGATACACAGCACCTGGTCGTTCGGAGGAGGGGTGGTCTTCCTTGCCGTCACGTCATTCTGTATGTTGAACCGTGCGTAGAAGCTGTTCAGCGCATTCGGAAAGGAGCCGTCACTGTCACAAGCAGGTGATGAAGTCCTGTAGTTGGTGATGGCTTGTATGCCCTGCCACATGCGCTGTGTGTCACCACAGTCTCTGAAGAGATTGTGGATTTTCTGGGCATGTGCACACTTCGCCTCTCTGATGGCCCGGTCTGTTCTTAGGGCTGCCTTGTCCCCCCTCTGAAGGCAGAGTCTCTAGTCCTCAGAAGTGCACGAACCTCCGCAGTAATCCACGGTTTCTGGTTGGGTCGTGAGATGATGCTCTTGGAGACAGTGACGTCATCGGTACACTTGTTGATGTAGCTTGTCACTGATGACGTGTACTCCTCCAAGTCAGTGTAGTCGCCGTAAGTCTTAGCCTCCCTAAACATGTTCCAGTCAGTGTTCTCGAAACAGTCCTGAAGAGCAGAAATGGCTCCTGCTGGCCAGGTATTCACCTGCTTCAGAACCGGTTTTGAACGCATGACGAGTAGTCTGTATGCTGGAATTAGCATAACAGAGATGTGGTCTGAGTAGCCGAGGTGGGGGCGGGGCTCTGCCCGATATGCGCCGGGGATGTTTGTGTAAACAAGATCCAGTGTGTTTTCCCCTCTCGTTGCAAAATCCACATACTGATGGACACGCGCAGATTACTGATCATTGCATACAGTTCACAGAGCGCCTCCTTAGCATTAGCACTAGGTGGAATGTACACTCCGATGATGTAAACAGTGGTCTACATCTAACAGTCACAATCTCCAGCAGCGATGAGCAAAAGCTAGAAACTAGTACAGAGCTCTTACACCATTTCTTGTTGATGTAAACACACAAGCCGCCGCGAGTCTTACCGCACAGAGCTGCATTACTGTCGGCGCGAAACGAGGCAAGTCCATCTAGTTAAATGGCGGCGTCTGGAACTCTGTCGCTGAGCCATGTCTCCATGAAAACAAAGACACAGCAGTCCCTCACCTCATGCTGTGTGGCCTGCTGAAGTCAGATGTAGTCCAGTTTATTATCCAGAGACCAGACGTTTGATAAGATGATGGATGGAAGAGCCGGCCAGCTAGGGTTTGTTTTTAGCCTAGCACAGACTTCTGCCCGCTTGCCGCGCTTCCGCTTCCTCGCGCACCGCAATGCGTTTGATAGTGCTCGATGTTGGTTTACTCAAAGTTTGTTTTTAAGCATTTGTACCTTTGATGAAAGTCTGGTAGCATCTAGCTGGAGGAAGATCCTCTGCAGTACCTTTTCAGTTCCTGAGGGTCATTGCATATATTAGACCCATTAAGATCGCACAGGCAGTAGCGATGTCTCCCAAGTTGTGAAGCACTTCCACAACTGGAAGGGTAGTGGCATCACCTCCCTCAACACTGATGCTGTAGATGCCAAATACATGTTCATCATCCCTCTCTGCAGCATGGCCATCTGTATCTCCAGAAGCAGGCCAAAGTTAAATACCATATATATATTATCACATATAAAAATATATACTGGTGAAAAATAAAAATATCTGAGGAAAAATCTTACCTTTTTCGGTTGTTGACCTCCCTCTGTCAAAACGGACAGAACGTAACACGCAGGCACAGAGTCCATTAACTTTGCGCAGGTGTAGTTTGATTTGTCTTGCTCTTCTGTTTCATTAGCAGTTCATGACTGCTGGCGTCTCGCTACTGCCCTCTGCTGTATTGTATGAAATGTTGACCTTAACATGAATGGTTCGTGGTTAGACAACGTATTAGGAATTTGTACGGTCAAGTTGAGACAAAATTACGTTAACCTTAATAGAAAAAAAATTTTTAATCAACAAATACGATTATTATGAGTAAACTGAAAGTAATTATATTATGTAAAATGCACAACCTGCCTTGTTCATTTTTTTGAGTGAAGGCATTAACGAGGTGTTGATGATGTCGGGAGGGAAGAGCTGAAATTCTTGAATATGCTCCAATTTTCCTCCCAACAATAACAACACAAATGACTATTTCAGAAATCATACAGAGCCAAAAAAGTCTAAAAGCAGCCGTTACTGTTCTGTACCAACTTCAGTTACATTCCGTGATACACACGTACACTTTTTACTCTGGATAGGGCCGTCTGCTAAATGCTGTATATGTAATAAAAACAATCAACTTAAACTCCACAGTATATTCCAGTTATAACGGTGCAGTAATCCATGTGAATGATATAAAGTGAGAGAGTGAAGTGTGTGTCTGTCAGTCTGTTTACATGCACAGTTAAATGGAGCTGTGGTTATAGCTTGAATAGGACATTTAATTGAACCACTGTCCTTGTCATAGTGTACAACCTTGACAATCTATTTATTGCATTACTCCGACTTCGCTACAATTGTCCTGGTTGACCTGCTACATCACAGACCTAACCAATCAACATATAAGTTGTGCTGTGAAAACATGGACAACTTTACGTTATGTGAAGGCAGATGAGTTCAAGCCACAAGAAGTGGCTTCTTGTGTTTCTCATTTTCTTTAACTTCCAAGTCAGAGCCTGGGGCAGGAACTTGTTTACATTTATTTTAAAAACCCAGTTTTAATCGCATCAACACAACTTCAAGTAAATGTACTGGCTCTCTTGGCAGGTTGTGTGATTGTGATATCTCAGATGAAGGCTGTGCTGCTCTGACTTCAGCTCTGAGATCAAACCCCTCACACCTGAGAGAACTGGATCTGTCATGGAATAAACTCAGAGACTCAGGAGTGAAGTGTCTCTCTGCTGTACTGGAGAATCCTCACTGTAAACTGGAGACACTGAGGTAAGATCATCTCTCTGAGAGTCACATGACCTGCTCCTCAGTAACACACATTCTCTAATAGTGAGACTTATTAGTAAATTTACGTAGGAGTAAATTACACACACACACACCTTATTTCAGCATTTGTTACACTATTCTGTTTTGTACACTAATCAAACTACCCAACTGCTGTTTACAAGCACAGTTTTTTATTATAAATTACAGTTCATTTTTATTAGCATTAAAAAATCTATATTTTAGTTTAATATTAGATTGACTTTATTTTCATGTTTCAGGTGCACTTTTAAAAAAACAATAGCATTTTTAAAAAAACAATAGCATATACAGTATATATATATATATGTATTAAATCTCAAATCTTATTTGTATTAATTGCTCTTTTTGTCATGTTTAATGTCAGAGCCAGCAGTGAACCCATGCGAACATGGGAACAAGTAAAAGTGAAGTACAAGAACAAGTATAGTTAGAAGAAGTATATTGTCATGCTGTTCTAAAGGATCCTGTCTATCACACAATACACAAGGAATTAGAAAAACTCTGTGAATAATCCTCACATCTTCAGTAACCGGTTGCTCTCTCGTAAACGGACAAGACATGGCTGCGACAGATTTGAGAAAATTACCTCCACTTATGTAGACGCAATCGGGGGATAGAATTTTACATATTAATAGACACACAGAGATTAACACATGAATGATGACCACAGACACACACACATGTATACATAAACTGTACGTATGTTTAAATACATCCATCCATGTAAGATACTTTTCTTTTCCCACGTGAGTCAGTCCGTGTCAGCCATGCTCTTTAACCAATCAGATGTGATCTAGCCATTTCAACCAATCATAACCCGCCAGGAGCGCAGCCTAAATCCTGTTTACATGAAATAAACCTGCTTCCGAGCAGGTTTAGGCTTACGGACCTGTTGCTATGACAGCAAGTGAGAGATGCGCCTCGAAGAACAAAACAATCCAAAACAAGATCAGGACAAATCCACAACAATCAAATCCAGCTAACTGAGTTAGTGACGTACGAAGAACGGACCCCTGAACTGATATGGAATTAGATTTGTGTCAAAAAGGAACAAACAAAACTTAAATTATTTGTCAATATTTATCATAAAAGAACTGCAGGTGTTCGGAATCTACAGAGATCATCGACATAATAATGTTTCAGTAACGGGCCAGTAAGAAATTTAACAATGTTCAACTGAGCAGCTTTATTTTCATTCATAAATTCACAAACACATTCCAGACATCCGTGGCAAAAATCATAATGATTATTAGTTATATTGCAGCCACTTGCTAAAATCATTTACATTTTTTTCCCTCATTAATGTACACACAGCACCCCATATTGACAGAAAACACTGAATTGTTGACATTTTTGCAGATTTATTTTTAAAAAAAAAAACTGAACATGACTTGATGTGACACTCATATATTTAACTCAGGTGCTGTCCATTTCTTCTGATCATCCTTGAGATGGTTCTACACCTATATTTGAGGCCAGCTGTGTTTTATTATATTGATTGGACTTGATTATGGAATCCACACACCTGTCTATATAAGACCTTAAAGCTCACAGTGCATGTCAGTGCAAATGAGAATCATGAGGTCAAAGGAACTGTATGAAGAGCTCAGAGACAGAATTGTGGCATGGCACAGATCCGGCCAGGGTTACAATTTTTTTTTGCTGCACTTAAGGTTCCTAAGAGCACAGTGACCTCCATTATCCTTAAATGGAAGATGTTTGGGATGACCAGAACCCTTCCTAGAGCTGGCCGTCTGGCCAAACTGAGCTATCGGGGGAGAAGAGCCTTGGTGAGAGAAGTAAAGAAGAACCCAAAGATCACTGTAGCTGATCTCCAGAGATGCAGTCGGGAGATGGGAGAAAGTTATAGAAAGTCAACAATCACTGATTGTTCTGGTCTGATTCTGATTCTCAGATTTTCTGGTCTGATGAGACAAAAATAGAACTTTTTGGCCTTAATTCTAGGTAAGATGTGTGGATAAAACCAGGCACTTCAGCTGCAGGGACAGGACAACTGGTCGCAATCGAGGGAAAGATGAATGCGGCCAAGTACAGGGATATCCTGAACGAAAAGCTTCTCCAGAGTGCTCAGGACCTCAGACTGGGCCGAAGGTTCACCTTCCAACAAGACAATGACCCTAAGCACACAGCTAAAATAATGAAGTAGTGGCTTCACAACAACTCCGTGAATGTTCTTGAATGGCCCAGTCAGAGCATCTCTGGAGAGACCTGAAAATGGCTGTCCATCAAAGTTTACCATCCAACCTCACAGAACTGGAGAGGATCTGCAAGGAGGAATGGCAGAGGATCCCTAAATCCAGGTGTGAAAAACTTGTTGCATCTTTCCCAAAAAGACTCATGGCTGTATTAGATCAAAAGGGTGCTTCTACTGAATGCTGAGCAAAGGGTCTGAATACTTAGTACCATGTGAATACCATGTGATATTTCAGTTTTTCTTTTTTTAATAAATCTGCAAGAATGTCAAAAATTCTGTGTTTTTCTGTCAATATGCGGTGCTGTGTGTACATTAATGAGGAACAAAAAATTAACTGATGATTTTAGGATATGGCTCCAATATAAGGAAGAGTGAAAAATGTAAGGGGGTCTGAATACTTTCCGTAACCACTGTATATAAGCCACTCCAGGGCCCCTCCGCCGAACGACCAGGTGCTGTGTCTCACCACGGCTGATGTGAGGAAAACTCTACGCAGAGTCAACCCACGTAAAGCTGCTGGACCAGACAACATCCCAGGCAGAGTGCTCAGAGAATGTGCAGAACAGCTGGCAGATGTTCTCACCGACATCTTCAACATCTCTCTGAGCAGCGCCGTCGTTCCCACATGCTTTAAGTCTACCACATCGTCCCCGTGCCGAAGAAGTCTTCTGTGTCCTGTCTCAATGACTACCGCCCTGTTGCACTCACACCCATCATCATGAAGTGCTTCGAGCAGCTCGTCATGAGACACATCAAGACCCTGCTGCCCCCCTCGCTAGACCCCCTACAGTTCGCGTATCGTCCAAACCGTTCAACGGACTACGCCATCTCCACCACACTCCACCCAGCACTGTAACATCTTGACAAGAAAGACACTTACGTCAGAATGCTGTACATAGACTTCAGTTCAACATTCAGTACAATCATCCTGATCGGGAAGCTGAGCTTGTTGGGCCTGAACACCTCTGTAACTGGATCCTGGACTTTCTGACCGAAAGACCTCAAGCAGTGCGGATCGGGAACTACACCTCCAGCACCACCACAGAGTACTGGGGCCCCCCAGGGCTGCATGCTCAGTCCCCTGCTGTTCACACTGCTGCCTCATGATTGTGTAGCGACACACAGCTCCAATCACATCATCAAGTTCGCTGATGACACGACCGTGGTGGGTCTCATCAGCAAGAACGACGAGTCAGCATACAGAGAGGAAGTGCAGAGGCTAACAGACTGGTGTAAAGACAACAACCTGTCTCTGAACGTCGAAAAGACAAAAGAGATGGTTGTTGACTTCAGGAGGACTCGGAGCGATCACTCTCTGCTCAGCATCGACGGCTCTTCTGTGGAGATCGTCAAGAGCACAAAATTCCTGGGCGTCCACCTGGAGGAGAACATTAACCTGGTCCCTCAACACCAGCTCTCTGCATAAGAAAGCCCAACAACGTCTTTTCTTCCTGAGAAGGCTGAGAAAGACACAGCTTCCACCACCAATCCTCACCACCTTCTATAGAGGAACTATTGAGAGCATCCTGAGCAGCTGCATGACTGTCTGGTTTGGGAATTGTACCATATCGGCCCGCAAGACCCTATAGCGGATAGTGAGGACAGTTGAGAAGATCATCGGGGTCTCTCTCCCTTCTATCGAAGACATTTATACTAAACTACACTTACACTAAAGCCACCAGCATTGTGGCTGACCGGACACATCTATCACACTCACTCTTCATCCTCCTGCCATCTGGAAAAAGGTACCGAAGCATTCGGGCACTCTCATCCAGACTGTGTAACAGTTTTTACCCGCAAGCCATCCGTCTCCTCAACACAAAGAGACTGAGGACACACAAACACACATACAAACACACACAAACAAACACAAATCACGAACTAAATAACATCTGGACTGAACTGATAAACACACATGCACAATCACACTGATATACATCCATCTCAATCTGCTCATACCTACCTACCTGTGCTGCTCTTTGCAATTTTGCACAATATTTATTTCACTGCTATTTGCACATGATAATCTTGTCAAAATGTAAACTGTTTACTGCTGCTCTTCCCACTACCTCAATTCATACTGTTATGTGTTACATGGTTGTGTCTGTCATGAACCTCTTTGTTTGCACATTTGCACGTGCACTTTGTCTATTGTGTATTTTCGTATAGAAATTTGATAGTTCTTTTAGGTTAACTTAAAAAATTTTAAAAAATTGTGTTGTAAATGTATGTTGTTGCATGTATGTAACACCCTGGTCCTGGAGGAACGTTGTTTCGTTTCACTGTGTACTAACTGTATATGGTTTGAATGACAATAAAAGCCTACTTGACTTGAAATGCTTCTTACAAAGCCACTCCTTCTTTGCCCGGGCGATGTGTTTGGGATTTTTGTCATGCTGAAAAACCCAGCCACGTTTCATCTTCAATGCCATTGCTGATGGAACGAGGTTTTCACTCAAAATCTCACAATACATGGCCCCATTCATTCTTTCCTTTACACAGATCAGTCGTCCTGGTCCCTTTGCAGAAAAACAGCCCCAAAGCATAATGTTTCCACCCCCATGCTTCACAGTAGGTATGGTGTTCTTTGGATGCAACTCAGCGTGGAGAACAACAGGCACTGCTGGTTTCTTTCTTCTCCAAACACAAGTTTAGTTTTTACCAAAATGTTCTATTTTGGTTTCATCTGACCATGTGACATTCTCCCAATCCTCTTCTGGATCATCCAAATGCTCTCTAACAAACTTCAGACGGGCCTGGATATGTACTGGCTTAAGCAGGGGGACACGTCTGAAACTTTTGACCCTACGGGGTGAGATCTTGCGTGGAGCCCCAGATCAAGGTCTGTCAGTGGTCTTGTATGTCTTCCATTTTCTGGACAGTGTGATTTTCTGGATTTTTTTTTCTTATTTTTTTTCCATTGGCTGATTAAATACTTTTTGCATCACTGTATACTGTATTTTTTCTACAATATAATTTCATTTACAAAAACAGTTGTAAAGAGAAAAAAAAAAGGTTTGGCAAAGCTGACTCCACTTTGTTCTCCCCCAGTGAAGTAGAATAATATTTGTGTAATCTTGTTGTAATTAACACACATTTACAGCTGTGTGAAGACATCAATCACACGCAATTATACCTGCTTTAAAACAGTGTGAGGAGTGATATAGTATCATCAAGAGAGAGAGAGAGAGAGATTCACAATCATACATGCAGCTCAATCTTACTTTATATTCAAGATCTTTATTTTTCATTTTCTTTTCTTCTTTCCTTTGACTGTGCTTTCTCCATTTATTATTATTATTATTATTATTATTATTATTATTGCTATTGTTGCATTAGTTTTCATCATTAGTGTCATCATTAGTTTGACTGCACAGTTAAATGTATGCATATATTTTTTATCTATGTCAGGGTTAACACCTAGAGGGCACATAGTGCCCAGAGATTTGTGTTTGTAGTTCCTTTTTGCGTTTAACTTCATTTCCCAAGTTTCATCTCGGTCAGGTGACGTGGGCGTGCACCTGAACAGAGTTGCTCATTAGTTTTATTATAAATAGTTTGGTTTCGTTGAGGTTTGTGTCTTGCATCTGTTGATTTATACCCGTAAATGTCTGCATGTTTAGTTTGTGGCACCCCGTTACTGATGTACGTGTTTTGGTTTCGTTTTCGTTTAAAGTATCTTTTTGTTAATTTTCCCTGTTTGTTCATTTAAATAAAACATCGTTTCCTTTAAGAACCTGCATTCTCTGCATTTATGCCTCACACCCCAAATACATGACAGAATGCAAGACCGTAACAGAGGTATAGCAGAGGAGGCCTTCCCCCGGGAGATTCTTTTGGGGGGGGGGGTTGAGTGGGACGTGCAGCAGGGAGCAGCCTCCCAGCATGATTGGAGCAGCTTTCGTCGGTGCGCTAAGAGAAATGAAGGGCGCATTCGTGACCTGCGGGAGCAGGTGGCCACGCTCCAAGGGCTGCTAGCACAGCTCAACTTCCGAGAAGGCTCAGACCTGCCCGCTCCTCCGACCGGTGACAGCAACGACGACAGCGAGCTCTTTATCCTGCCACGTAGATGCTTTGTCCAGGTCAGCGAGCTCCCGCCGCTGCACCGATTCGCCGAGCACAGCGAGCTCCCGCCGCTGCACCACGCCGCCGCTGCACCACGCCGCCGCTGCACCGCGCCGCCGAGCACAGCGAGCTCCCTCCGCCGAGCTGCGGTGTAGAGGACAGTGTGATCCCTTCGCCGAGCTGCAGCGTAGAGGACGACGAGCTTCCTCTTTCTCCGCCGCCGCCGTCACGCACCGAAGAGGACGACGAGCTTTCTCTTTCTCCGCCGTCACGCACCGAGGAGGACAGCGAGCTTCCTCCGCCGCCGCCGTCATGCGCCGCCAAGGACGACGAGCCGCCTCTTCCTCCACCGCCGGCGTCATGCGCCGCCGAGGACGACGAGCCGCCTCTTCCTCCGCCGCCGCCGTCATACGTCATTGAGGACGACGAGCTTCCTCTTCTTCCGTCGCCGCCGTTCTACGTCGCTGAGGACAGCGAGCTTTTCCTGCCGCCATCTCTCAGCGAGGAGGACAGTGAGCTTCTTCCGCCACCGCCCTGCATTGACGAGGATGGCGAGTTTCCGCCGCCGCCTTGCACCGGAAAGGACGGCGCTCATTCTCTGCCTCCGCCACCCTACTGCAACGGGGGCATCAGGCCATCGGGCCCGCCGGACATAGGTGCCAGCCTCTGGGTGAGAGGGGCGGACATTGGACCCTGGGGGGGATGCCCTGGACCTCCTGTGGCGCCCCGGAGTTGTGCCCTTTGAGGGGGGGTACTGTCAGGGTTAACCCCTAGAGGGCGCATAGCGCCCAGAGATTTGTGTTTGTAGTTCCTTTTTGTATTTAACTTCATTTCCCAAGTTTCATCTCGGTCAGGTGACGTGGGCGAGTTGCTCATTAGTTTTATTATAAATAGTTTGTTTTCGTTGAGGTTTGTGTCTTGCATCTGTTGATTTATACCCGTAAATGTCTGCATGTTTAGTTCGTGTCATCCCGTTACTGATATACATGTTTTGGTTTCGTTTTCATTTAAAGTATCTTTGTTTTGTTAATTTTCCCTGTTTGTTCATTTAAATAAAACATCGTTTCCTTTAAGAACCTGGATTCTCTGCATTTATGTCTTGCACCCCAAATACATGACGATCTACTTATTTCTGTTTTTATTTAGTGACATGATTCTGAGCTTCTGCAGTACGAGTGTACACAGGAGCCGTCATACATTACACATAATATTGCATGTGTTTTGTAGGATTCTCTCTTAATCAAGTGTGTTATTCCTTGAATGTTGCAGTGAATATAAATAATAATGCAGTGTTTTGTGTTTGGTTAAACTCAATGCAGATAATGTAATTTTCTCTGTTCTAATAGCGTACACAGAACCTGAGGCATGCAGTGTAAGTGGTGTATGCATGTGCAGGCAAAACCATGCAATTATTTTTATCTTATAAATTATATTATTATATAATTATTTTTATTTTTTAATCTCACTCGAAGCTTTTCTGAAGTTGGCAGCTCTGCCACATATATTAAAGAAATAAATATTATATATTAAATTTGTCATCAGACTTTATTATAAAATTAACAAGAATGATCAAACCACAGATATTTTAGTTTAAACCATTTTTATTGTACATTGGGCGTTAACATGTAATATATCTTTCAATCGTATTTAATCATGACTGTTTTCCTTAAAATATCACTGTTAATTTGTTACATCAGAATTTATACAGAATCCAAAAAAGTCTAAAAGCAGCTGTTACTGTCCTGTACTGAGCTCTCCATAATAAGGTCATAATGAATTTGCATCTGTCTAGATTCAGGAGCACATTCGTCTCGGTGGAATGGGGGCATTAGGAAGGTGCATGAACAGTTCATGTAAAAAATTTAGTTCGCCCTCTATTGTACAGTTTTCTATTTATATTTATTGCTGTATTATGTTTGTATAATTAAGTCATTTTCATATTTTGTTTATATTTTGTCACTGGTCCCTCTTCCTGTGGGAGGATGAGGATATTTTTGAGTTTGGAATGTTAGCAAACTGACAGTGTTATAAGGACCATGGTGAGGTATGAGCCCACACTGACCAGTAGCAGTGCACATGGTGACATTTCCACCACACGCCCCAGAGAGTGACGCTCACGCCAGGCTCCGCCCCTGAACAATGTCCTACGTCACCTGAGTTCTAGCACGCACGCCTCTCTCACACACACACACACACACACACACACACACACACACACACAGCTGCTCCATATTCTGCTGATTCACACACGCACATAAAAGCACCACTTTTTCACCAGCACTCCGTCCGAGATTAACCACGCGACCCGAACTCTTCTAGAAAGACTCTGCAATAAGACCGTGTTTGTTTCCTTGTTTCTTTTAAAGACTGATATCCTTCCTTGTTTCCCTGTGAATTTAAGTTTCTCCTTGTCTGTCTTGCTCCGCGCTCCTATGTGTTTCCGTGTCTCCGTGTTTTAGTGTGCTTCTGTGTCTCCTTTGCTCCAATCTGTGTAAAACTCTATTATGATTCACTCCTGTTTTCTCCCCTGCCAGCTCCGCGTTATTTCCTGTTTATCTATTAGTTTCTGTTTTGCTTTTGGTTTCTGATTATTCCCGTGTTTAATTTCCAGTATCGAGTATACTGTTTTTGTTGAACTCCGAGTTTAGTTTTCCCCCAATTTTGCAAATAAATTGCCCTGCCGGGCCACATCAGTGACTTCCGTGTGCGAGTTCCGATACTGCGTGACAGAATCTCGGACCTACACAATTATGGATCCGGCAGGGGCTAATGTAATTTCGGAGCTGATCAATACCCTCCAACGTCTGCTTCCACCACAGACCTCCTCCACTACACCACCTGCTGCACCCACAGTCGCTCCACTGGTTCCCCCTGCTCCCCACACTGCTCCCATGGCCGCTACCACTGCCCCGGTTTCTCCAGGTGCGCTGACCAGTCCCGTGGCTACACCGGCACCCTTCTCTGGTGAAGCAGGGAACTGCGATGGGTTCCTTCTGCAGTGCTCAATATTTTTTGACATGCAGCCCCTGCGCTTCCCATCCGACAGGTCCAAGGTTGCCTACATTGTCTCCCTACTGACGGGACGCGCTCTCCAGTGGGCGCAGGCAATGTGGTAACAGAATGGACCTGTCGTCCACAATTATGAGCAATTCACAGCGCATTTTCAGGAAGTGTTTAATTGCTCGGTGAGCTCTACCACCGCTGGGGACCAACTTTTCCGGCTGCAACAAGGTAAGGGTTCCATTCACAATTATGTTCTTTCCTTTAGAACCCTTGCAGCCGCCAGCGGGTGGAACGAGCTCTCCCTTTTAAGCAAATTCCAACAGGGGCTAGCACCATGACTGAGGCTGCAGATGGCGACCAACGACGACTCTGTTGGGTTGGAGCAGTTCATGAGGCTCACCCTCAGAGTCGCCAACCGTTTGCAGGATTGCGCTGCCGAACTCCCTGCAACAGTTCAGTTCCAACCAGCCCGCCTCTCACCAAACCCCAGGTCAGTACCAGAACCCATGGACATCAACCAAACACGAGCCCGACTTTCTCCTCAGGAAAGACAACGCCGGCTGAACTCTGGATTATGCCTTTACTGTGCGGAAAAGGGACACCTGCATCAATCATGCCCTCGGCGCCCAGCGAGACCTCTGGTGAGTAATGTCATTCATGAATGTCCTCATACAAAACCACTCACCACGACTGTTACTATCCACCATGCCACCATGTCTCCCACAGTAAAGGCTCTCCTGGACTCGGGTTCCGCCGGAAACTTCATAAAGTTCCCCTTGAACTCCGCTCCGTTCCCATCCAGATCTGCTGCGTGACGGGGGCGCCCCCTGTTGGGGGGTTGGTTCGGTACATCAATCCTCCATTGCGTATGCAGGTCGACTGGCTGCATGTGGAAAAGATCCAATTCTTGGTTCAACGTCTGACCTAATTCTGCGGCGTCCATGGCTCACTCTCCACGAGCCGATCCTCTCATGGAAGGATGGGGAGATCCTGAAGTGGGGGGACGGTTGTTTCTCTCATTGCCTTTCCCAGGTCCCAGTTCTACCACTCAACTCGACTTCCGTGGAGAGTCCAGCTGGGGGACCTCATCATGATGTTCCAGAGGCATACTCCAGCTTTCAGGACATCTTCTGTCCAGTCCGAGCCACACAAATGCCTCCACACCGGCCATGGGACTGCGCCATCGACCTCCTTCCAGGTGCACCGGTGCCAAGAGGTAAGATCTACTCTCTCTCTCTCCCGGAACAGAAGGCAATGGAGACGTACGTTGAGGAGGTCCTTCGGCAAGGCTTCATTAGACCCTCGACCTCCCCTGCTGCTTCCAGCTTCTTCTTCGTGGCTAAAAAAGACGGAGGCCGTGCATTGATTATCGGGCGCTAAATAAGGTCACGGTAAGGTTCAGTTATCAACTTCCTCTCGTCCCCTCCGCTCTGGAACAGCTGCGTGGAGCTACCATCTTCACGAAGCTAGACCTCCGGAGCGCATATAATCTGATTCGCATTCGCGAAGGTGATGAGTGGAAAACTGCTTTCATTACTCCTACGGGTCACTATGAGTACTTGGTGATGCCGTACGGCCTAGTGAACGCTCCGTCTGTGTTTCAGGGTTATATGAACGAGGTGTTCCGGGATTGTGTGGGTAGATTTGTGGTCGTCTACATCGACGACATACTTATCTACTCACGAGATTCCTCGGAGCACATCCGACATGTAACCGAGGTGCTTAAGAGACTCCGATCTCATCAGCTGTTCCTCAAGGAGGAAAAGTGCCTCTTCCATCAATCCTCCATCTCCTTCTTGGGTTATAACATCAGTCCAAGGGGGATTCAGATGGATGAGAGGAAGGTGGAGGCTGTCCGATCGTGGCCTACCCCAACCAATATTAAACAGCTCCAACGCTTTTTGGGCTTCGCGAATTTTTACCGTCGATTCATCCAGGGTTATAGCATGAAAGTCGCCCCGCTCACTGACCTTCTAAAGGGTAAGCCCAAAAAGCTAATTTGGTCACCTGAGGCCACGCAGGCCATGTCCCACTTGCAACAGTCCTTTACCACAGCCCCGATCCTTGTCCTTCCAGACGTTAATTATCCCTTTCTAGTAGAGGTTGATGCCTCCCAAACCGGGGTCGGGGCTGTCTTGTCACAGCAGCAGGGGAAGGATCCAACTTACCATCCATGTGCCTTCTTTTCTAGGAAGCTGTCACCGGCGGAGAGGAATTACGATATCGGAAATCATGAGCTTCTCGCCATCAAGCTGGCCCTGGAGGAGTGGAGGCATTGGTTGGAAGGGGCGATCCATCCGTTCCTGGTCCTAACTGACCATAAGAATTTGGAGTATCTACGTGAAGCGAAACGTCTGAATTCCAGACAGGCAAGGTGGGCTTTGTTCTTCACAAGATTCCATTTCTCCATTTCTTATAGGCCAGGAACGAAGAATATCAAGGCCGACGCACTCTCCAGGGTCCACGATCCC
>JAAGKR010007300.1:3180-37552 GCA_011419295.1 Clarias macrocephalus | reverse complement strand
ATGTACAGTATGTGAAGGACAACTATTGAGACAATTATAAAAGAAGAAGCTAAGATTTATGCATTAAAACTGCATTTTCATACTTTAAGAATAACAAGAGACTCTCTTCATACCATGTGAAAGGATCTGTTACACAACTGACATCCTTACGGGACAAAGCCTAACCCTTTCATAACTACACTCTAAACTAAACATGTGATGTTTGTATTCATGTTTAGTACATTTTATGAAAGAAGTTTTATGAATGAACATTCAAGACTTTTTCTCAAGGAGGAAGAAAATCTTAAGATTTTTTTATTTGTATTTTATGTAATGCTCTAAAGGAAATGGTAATAATAAAAAAATTAAAATAAAAAAAAAAACACAATTATATTACCGGTCAAAAGTTTGGGATTCCCATGGTCATTTCAGATTTTTGTTTCTTTCTACATTGTAAAGTAGTGCTAAAGGCTACAGCAGAGGTATGTTATGGTCTTGCTTTCCTGGGAAGGTCTTCATGAGAGACAGTTTCATCATGGTGCTTGATGGGTTTCGCAAATACACTCAACAATACTGTTCTTCCAAGAACTGTTCCAGAATAGCTGACCTTTGTGTCTTAAAATAACAATGGACTGTTTTAATTACCTAATATGTGTTATTTTATAGGCTTAAAACCCCCAGTATGATAGAAATTTGGTAGAAAATGATGTAGAAAATAAAACAAACAAAAACAAACAAATTTTTTCATTCAATTTCATTTTATTGGTATAGTGCTTTTAACAATTGACATTGTCGCAAACCAGATTCACACAATCAAAGGAAAATTATGGAAAGTGTATGAAATGTGAGAAAATGTGTATGAATCAAAACGATCAGATCGTCCCTGATGAGCAAACCGAGGGTGATGGTGGCAAGGAAAAACTCCCTGAGACTCAACAGGAAACCCATCCTCATTTGGGTGTTAACGAATCGCAGGAATTGTTTTGCAGTCAAACTGTGTGTTAGGTAGCTGGAAGTTCAGTATAACAGATGATGTCTTTAAGTTAATTAAAGTCTTAAGAAGAGAGCCAGAAGGAAACACAGACATGAGGGCTCTCTGAGATGGAAAGCAACTAATCACTTCACCATCTATAAACCTGAGTGATCAATGAGAGTGGGGAAGACAGCATCTAAACATAACCATAATACCCTACGTCCACGAGTCCCCCAGATCTGCTCCTTTACCTAAGGCAAATCTATTTACAAAAAATGCTTGGCTAAATAAATATGTTTTCAACCTAGACTTAAACACTGAGACTGTGACTAATTCTCAAACATTTATTGCAAGACTGTTGCACATCATTGGGACTTTGTAAGAAAAAGCTCGGTCTCCTGCTGTAGTTTTCATAATACACAGTCTGTGGTTGTACTAACATTTTTCTTGTTCTTGTTTTACTGCAGTTGGCATCCAGTAAGTTGCATTACTGCTAAATTCTTGTAAGAACATTGACTGACATGTTTGGGAATTGTCTAAAAGAGAAGCACACCTGGTTTTATCACAGAAGAACTTTTTTCATATCCACTGTCTGTGTAATATTAACAGATTTTAGGGCAGGTTAATGCCCTATTAACACATGCAAATGCATTTGTTGCACTTAATGCATAAACTGTAATGTTCAATTAGGAAAAAGCGAAGCTTGAAGAGGCACCTTAATAAAATAAAAGCTTGTTTAATAAAATGAGAAAGATTAATTATACATGAATGTACTGCCAGTACGGTTTTCTTTCTTAGATCTATTAATGCCATTAGATATAGACAAAACCCTGCATATACAGTTCGTGTCAGAAGTTGGGGTGAAGAATGATTGTACAACATACATCTTTAATAGAAAAAAAGGGAGCCTCGGGATGAGGTTGGTGGAAATCCGAGATCAAAGAGCGGTCCAGGATAAATCTGGCTGACACCCAGCTCCTTTCTTCTGGTCCGTAGCATTACCAGTCCACAAGATACTGTAGGCCGCATCCTCTGCGACAAGATTTGAGACGTTTAAGGACAGTGAAGGCTTCGCCCCCATCTATAAGTCGAGGTGGTGGTGGTGGGGGGGGGGGGGGGTGGAGCCAGAGAGCATGGAAGCATGAGAGAGGGAGACGTGGAATGTGGGGTGAATTCTGTGCATAGAACGAGGAAGAGCCAGTCTGACAGCGGTGGGGTTAATGATACGTGAAATCGTAAAGGGGCCTATGAATCTAGGCGAGAGTTTTCTGGATGTGGTCTTAAGTGGCTTTTTAGCCAACATGATACTTTGGGGCAGCAGAACGGTGCATCAGATGAGCACAGGCCCGGCTTCATGTGCAGCGGCGGACAAAGGCTTGGGCTGACGGGACAGCAGTTTCTTCCTCTTGCGTGGGAAATAACGGTGGTTGGTAGCCTAAACAGCATTGGAATGGAGACACATTAGTGGCAGAGGTGGGGAGTGAGTTATGAGCATACTCCACCCATGGGAGGAACTGGCTCCATGAAGCTGCGTCCCACAAAGTCATGCATCTCAGGATCTTTTCAAGCTCCTGATTAGAATGTTCCGTCTGGCCGTTGCTCTGGGGGTGAAAACCAGATGAGAGGCTGAGTGTTGCACCGGTGAGGCTACAAAAAGCCTTCCAGAATTGAGCCGAGAAGGCCATGGAGACAAAATACATGGTTGATCATGAGCTTGGCTGTTTTTTGGCGGATGGGAGTTTGGGGAGGGGAACAAAATGAGCGGCTTTAGAAAAACCGGTCAACTATGGTAAGTATGCATGTTTTATTATTGGAAGGGGGTAACCCTGTGAAAAAATCAATATGAGACCATGGGTAGTGGGGAATGGGGAGAGGTTTGAGTAGGCCCTCGGGCCGGAGGTTGGGTGTCTTATTCCTAGTTCATATGTCGCATGCGGCCACGAAGTTCTTAACACCATCTGTGACAGATGGCCACCAAAACCATTGCTGTAGTAGAGCAAGAATGTGAGTGGCTCCTGGATGACATGCTAACTTTGAGTTGTGGCCCCACTCTAGTACTAGGGGCGGACTGTGGCTGGGACGAAGAGTCTCCCGGGGGGAACATTGCTAGGACCTGGATCGTGCGTCAGTGATTGCAAGACTTGCTTTTCTACTTCAAGCTGAGTGGCTGCCACCTGACATTGGGGTGGTAAGATAGTTTCTATGGTGGGTGTGTCCTGGGGGGTGGCAAATTGACGAGACAGAGCATCGGGCTTAGTGTTTTTAGAGCCTGGGCGGTAAGACAGTGTGAAGTTAAATCTGGAGAAAAACAGGAACCAACGTGCCTGACGTGAATTCAATCTTTTAGCAGCCTTGAAATAATCAAGGTTTCTATGGTCAGTCCAGACGAAAAAGGGGTGTTCAGCACCCTCCAGCCAGTGTCTCCACTCTTCTAGGGTGAGCTTCACAGCTAAAAGCTCACGATCCCCAATTTCGTAATTGTGCTCAGTGGGTGTTAGTTGGCGAGCATGGATGAAGTTTGTTATCTCGAGGAGATCTCTGAGAGAGAATTGCTCAGACTCCTGCTTCGGGGGCGTCAACCTCAATGATGAACTGAAGAGCAGGGTCGAGATAGACAAGAATAGGCACTGTGGTGAATAAACTCTTGAGATGATTGAACGCTTCCTGGGCTTGAAAGTTCCACTGAAAGAGAATCTTAATGGAGGTGAGAGTGGTGAGAGGTGTGGCCACCAGGCTGTAGTTTCTGATGAAACGTCGGTAGAAGTTAGCAAACCCCAGGAAGTGTTGAAGCTCACGTCTAGAAGATGAGGTGGGCCATTCAGTGACAGCTTTGATCTTGGCTGGGTCCATCTGAATTCCTGACGGGGAGATAAGGTAGCCCAGAAAAGAGGTTGATTCCCAGTGGAACTGGCATTTCTCTGCTTTAACATAAAGTTTGTTCTCCATTAATTGTTGCAGCACCTGATGTACATGAATTCTGTGCTCCTTCAGCAAGCAGGAAAAGATCAGAATATCGTCCAGATACGCGAATCCAAAATGTTGAGGAAGTCGCGGAGAACATAATTTATGAGGGCCTGGAACACAGCTGGGGCATTAGTTAAGCCAAATGACACCACCAGGTTTTCACAGTGGCCCGTCGGGGTGTTAAAGGCTGTTTCCATTCGTCACCCTCCCTGATCCTGACTAGGTGGTAAACATTTCTGAAAAACATCTTGGAGTAATTCAAAAGCTGTAGACATCAAGGGAAGTGGATAGCGGTTCTTGACTGTAATTTCATTGAGCCCCCTATAATCTATACATGGACGAAGAGATTTGTCTTTTTTCTCCACGAAGAAAAATCTCGCACCAGCTGAGGAAGAGGAGGGGTGGATGATTCCGGCGGCTAAAGACACAGAGATATACTGTTTCATGGCCTCTCATATTTGTGTAGCCACATGAGGGCTTAGCCGCTAGCAGGGTTAGCCACTAATAGGCCTTGACTGCTAGAAGGGTTAGCCCCTAGTAGGGTTAGCCCCTAGTAGGGTTAGCCTCCAGTAGGCTAGCCTCTAGCGGGATTGACTGCTAGTGGTTCTGGTTGCTAGTAGGTTAGCCGCTAGTTTGGTATAGCCTCATGTGTGCCCTGCCTCTTGTGTTCCGGTCCCTTCATAGGTCAGTACTAACCTGGTTAGCCACTAACTTCCTTAGATACTAACCTGGTTAGGTCATCATTACTTACATCCGTATTCCAGATAGATACTAACCCAACTAACCACTAACCCAGCCAGTCTAGTCCAGTCTCTAGTCTCTGTGTCCCTGGTCCTGTCTCTAGTCTGTGTTTTGTCCCATGTCTTGTCTTGTCCTGTCTCTAGTTCCCGTCTTGTCCTGTCTTGTCTCTGGCCCCTTTTGTGTCTTTAGTTAGCTCCAGCTCCATGTTTCCTTGTGTCAGATTCCTAGCAAAAGTATCTGCTAAATTAAAAAAATAACCCAATGGATGTTTATACAAATGTGAAACGTGCTGTATATCCATTTTTGACTTTGTGTTGATTTAAGAAAACAAAAAATTACATTAAAAATTGTGTGCCCAAACCATGGGGGCTAATTCTGTTTTGTGCATAGTTCTAATGTTTGAAACAAAAACAAGAGAGCCTATCACCAGAAGAGCACCATACCCTTAGGGAAGCATGGTGTTGGCAGCATTTTGCAAGCTTGCTTCTTTTAGCTGAAACTGGTGCTCTAATTTTGATAGAGGAAAATATGAAAAGTTTCAAATGGCAATTTGTTTTGCATAAAACCCTCAACTGGAGAATAAAAGTCACCCTCCATCATAACCTAAACCACAAATCCATAAAAAGTCAATAATGAAATGGTTTCAGAAGAAGATCGGTATTTTGGAAAGGCTCAGTCAAATCCTAGTAAAACTGGAATGACTTGAAGATGGCTGTGCACAGGACATCACCTTTTGAAATACAGTATCTGGAGCATTGTTAAAAGGGTTAAGGGATATATTCCTACTTCAGGTCTGTGTGCGTGCAGTTTTCAATGTTCTCCCTGTGCTTGGTAGGTTTTCCCCCAGGTACTTCGGTTTCTCCCCACAGCCCAAAGATATGCAGGATAATTGAATTGGTACAGTATTATAATATAGTGAGTGAAAATTCTCAATACACAGACACAAAAGTGTGACACAGCATAGCTTATGTCAAAAAGTAGACAATGAAAACTGAATCTTCAAAGATAAATGGACAGATCAATGTATGCTTTATAATGGGTTTGACACACGAGTAGCACCGTGTCATGACATGCACTGAAGGCGAGGTCTTACGTAAAAGAGGTAATTGTATTAAGAGTAATAGGGAAGGAAAGGTTTAAAAGGAGGGAGGTCTGTGGGCAGTGCCCCACTGGCATGCGGGCATGGGCTGGGGAGTTTTGGTGGTGGACAGAGTGGCAGAGTGGATCCTTATGGGCAGTGGCTCCTGCAAGCTTTCTTAAACAATATCTCTCGTGATTAGCCTCCCAGATCCTCGCAGCTCTCATTGGCGCATCAGCAGGTGGTTATCTCCTAGACACTCCTTGCCTGGCCAGCTTTCGAAGTCCCAGGTGCATAGCAACACACCTCACACATGCCACTCCTTGTGCTTTTAGCATCTGCCACGCAACTCTGCTTGTTAGTTCGATAGGTCCAGACAAACCGACCACTTATCAAACAGACCAACAGTCCCCTAGCTACACACTCCGCCATGTTTTAGAGCTCAGGGAGAAGCCTGAGATCCATAAGTGCCACGGATTAACCACCAGTTGGTGCCCATTCTCGCAGTGCTGCGTGCAGGCATAGCATCACACACAACTGGATGAATAGAAACTTTTGCAGTACTTAGATATCTGCCTGAAGTTTAACCTGCACCATAAGTGAAATATGAATATTGACTAAAAGCAAAGTTATGAACAGTTATGTGCCAAATTTTAAAATAAACCTATAATAAAAGCTGCTTGTTTAATATAAGAAAACCAATAGATATTCATTAGAAAAGCTCAACTAAATATTTTTACTGGTATTAGTTAATATTTTTACCAATTATATAACAGTGATGAAGTTGATTTTAGTTCTAGAGTCGTTTTCAAGACAAAACTTAATCTTTATCCAATCTTCTTCTTCTTCTTTTTTTTTTTCATCTGTGATGCACTCTTCAATTACTGAACAGGGAGTGTATTTGGCTGATGATGAAAGAAGTACAACCTACTGTAGCGTAAACAAGGCGTAAGATACTCAACATTACGAAATTGGATTCCGTTGTATTAATCAGGCAGAGAGTTCTGACAGACATGTACATGGGCTTCAAACTGAAGTAATATCATTGATTACATTAACGCCAATCAGCTTATTTTAAGCTTTAACCTTTTAACTATTTCTAAAGTCTCTTTTACAGTCAATGATGGGTATTAACGCCACTAGAGAATGCGTGAGTGAGAGAAACATGTGATATCCAATCATCTGCAGTATCAATGTTTGTGTTTTGAGCTTTCATTTAAAAATAGTGTAGATAGGTAGCATGGGGCTAAATATCTGCAATAAACGCTGCCATGCATAAAGAGCATATGCAGTTAACAATTGGATGAGTCAGTAATAATCAAGCAAATCTGTCAACAATTCTGAATACATTACAAGACAATGACTCAATATGTTAGCAAGAGGTTAAGCTCCTGCAAACAAATTGCACACAAATAAAACTTGTTTGAGCACTATATGAGACTGCGAGCAAAGGTCAGATGAATCCAGAAGAAATGTTAAGGAATTTTTCTTGCTTCATATCTCATTTATTTACTTCTACTATTCAAAGATACAAGACAAGGGATAATTAATACCGCTTACTATACCGCTATACCGCTTAATCCTGTATTCAGGGTCGCAGGGGGCCTGGAGCCTATTCCAGGAGACCCAGGGCATGAGGCGGGGCCACACCCCAGACAGGGTGCCAATCCACTTCAGGGCACCCACACGTTCACTTACACTATGGGCAATGCAATTTGGGAACGCCAATTAACCTAACCTACAGGTCTTTGGACTGTGAGAGGAAACCGGAGTACCAGGAGGAAACCCACCAAGCACAGGGAGAACATGCATGGGAATTGAACCTGGCCGGGAATCGAACCCGGAACCTGGAGGTGCAAGGGGACAGTGCTGTGCTGCCCTCAGTTTAAAAAAAAAAAATTACATTTAAATGCATTCGTCAAAATAATTCTTTATTTTTTTCTTTACTCCTTCCATGACATTAGCCATTTACACAATCTGTAATGGCAGTGTGTATGGTAGAGTGGACTGAAATGAGAGATATGCTGTATGTGACTCCCCTTAGTAGTAGGAAGTCAGATCTTGAACAAATTTGAAGGTTAACCTCCATTTTAAAAATGAAAACTAGCAAGAAGCTAGCCAGGTAATTGTAATGTGTAGTGACAATTTTAATATTTACAGATTATTGTATAGCCATTGGGTGATGGGAGTAAGATGTTACTGTAATATACTACTTTTGTTAATAATTAATAATATAATATAATATTATTTTTCAAAATAGTAACACAGTAATAGTAATGTGTTTCTTTTTTAATGCAAATGTGCATTATTTTTGTGTTATTTGTGCTTGTGTAAAGCATTTGTGCATTTTGGTGCCCTGCCTACAAACTGTTTCATTTTACATATTGTATGATCAGAGGCGGATTTAGATGGATGACATGGGCAGCCGCCCAGGGCTTGCATCTTGCCGGGGGTGGTACAGAGCGTGTGGGGGAAAAAAAAAAATTCTGAATGATGATTCAACATGGATCAATCTTGCTGGCACCCTGATTCTAGATTGTGAGCAAGGCAGGATACTGACTGGAAAGGTCTCTTACTCAGAGATGGGGAAGGAGGTAGCTAAATGGACATCACCATCGGTCTCTTTACTAACTGCTGGAGAAGGGGTGGGTGGGGGGGGGGAGGACACTTTTTAATCTTTTCAAATCTTTTTTAACCTTTTAAACCTGTTTTTGTGCACCAATTCCACTATGCACGTTAGAACTGCTACATAGACGTTGTAATACATTTACAAAGTGTCTATTTTTTCCACTTTCACTCTGCTCATGCTAACATTTAGTCATTAATTAAAAACAGAATGTTGAAGTTCATTTGAACAAGGTGCACACACAAAAATGTTAAAAAAATACGAACAATAGAAAAACCATTGATGTGAAATGTAAGTCAACTATAAACTAAAGCTTATGAAAATCAGTGCAACACTAACACATGATGTTAGATTATTCGATTATTACTATAACAAGCAACACATGTAATAGTAATAATACTATAACAAATAGAAATACTATAATAATACTATGAATATAGAAATACTTGTGATATTTAGTATTTCAATAATTCAAACATTCAATTTGTTCTCTTCCCTTCCCTGTGTCACTCCTCTGGCTATTTGTGTGCTGCCCTTGGTTTCCAGAACTTTTTGACGAAATCGTCCCAGATGGAGTGGATTGCCTGTGGAGAAACAGATGGCAGTCTTCAATGCAGGTTACAGCTGCAGATCCTCGGGAAATTTGAAAAACGTACATTTTGAGTGAGGAGCTACAAACCAATTCATGTTTCTCCTTTTTCCACTAGGTTAAATTATACAGATGGTCCACGACGTACAATATGGTTATGTCCTGATAAACTCATGGACTAAAAACAGTATTAAATGTGTTTATTACTGTACACATAAACAACCAAGCATCATAGCTTGGCCTAACCTACTTTAAATGCTGTAAGTAAGTGAGTAAGTTCTTACTTATATTACTGTACATTACCCTTACATTTACCTACAGTTAGACAAAATCATCTAACACAATACCGATAAAATAATTAAGTGCTGTATATCTTATGTAGCTGATGTGCAGGCAAAAACTTTTGGTGAGCTCCGGGCTTCATGTTTTTTAAACTGGAGCACTACGAGGAAAGCCACCAATTATTTAGAAGACATGCATTCTCCACACGCACAGACTCGAGGGAGGGATCAAACCCATGAGCCAGGAGGTGTTAAGCAACAGTGCTACTGTAACTGCTATGCCACCGTGCTGCCACAGAGCATTTAGTACTACTACTGCTATTAATAATAATAATAATAATAATAATAACTCAAAAGAAAAGGCACAACATAAGGAAAGTTGCATGCATCAGGTTTAGGTTGATGTTCCTTGTCTTGTGCAACATCTTGTAAAGATCTAGTTGTTTTCCTTATGATCCCATGGCCACCTGACATCAAGAGAGAGTATCATGGAAAAGATCCAAATTCCAACCTCAAATTTTAGTTTCTACTAATTGCATATTTTTTCTACGATAATAATCTTGAAGAATTGTGGAGTTGAACAGTCCTAAGTTAGGGTAAACCTGTATTTTATTTCACATTACTTGAAATTGAAAAAAAAAATTATATACCCTTCTATTTAAAATTACAAGAAAGAATAATTAAGCTCAATTTTCAAGAAAACCTTCATTTGTATAGGAATGTCAGTAGAAACCTTTATTAATTTCAGTTGTCTACAACACTTGATTTTTTTTTCCCCTCTGGACCTCCAAGGAGCTTTGAGTACCTCACACAAAAACGGCTGTGTGCTGCAATTTAGCTTCATTTTCCCTTTGTGCAGGCCGGTTATTATTGCAGTCAGTCGTAATGGAATCCTATCAGGCTCATAGAGGGAAAAGGTGTTATTCAGGTTGATGAATGATCTGTTCATGCAAGTGACTGAATGACTCAATTACATGCCTTCTGACTGAGTTTTACGTAAAACATGCACAAGTGTAATGTGTAAGGTGTGAGATACATAGTGATGCAACTCTAAAGTAGTAAAAATGTCAGGGCCAGAGGGAAAAATGGCACATATTGTATAGTACTATGTTATGTATTTTAGTTTACTATGGAATTGTAAACAATATAATACAATAAAGTACAGTTAAACTTTGTATTGGGAGCATAATTAATTCACGACGTGTGCTTGTAATCTAAATCACTTGTATATCAAAGCAAATTTTCCTATAATAAATATTTCAGATAATTCAAATAATTTGTTCCACAACACAAAAAATTGTCACACACACACACACACACACACACACACACACACACACACACACACACACACACACACACACACACACACTAACGGAATCACTGCTCTTTGACAGGGAGACTCTGTTGGCAAACTGTTCCTTTGACAAGGAACCTTTCTAATGACATTCACTTTCCCCCCTTTTGAGGATTTCACGGCAATGTGATGTTGCATTGTCGTTAAAGACATTCATCTCCCGCACTGCTAAAGCCTTTTTAGCCATTTTCTTCATGGGTGCCGAAGTTGCAGTGCAGTTATTAACAGTCATTACACCCGTGCACGGATGTTGCCTAAGCGTGTGAGGGACCACAACTAGAGGGCACTGTGTTATCTTTGTCTATTTTGTAGTTTTTGTTGGTCGACTCAGTTTCTCAGAAGGCACTTCGGTCAGGTGATGATTGTCAGGGAATACCCCTAGAGGGCGCCAAAGCGCCCAGAGACTCCTTTTGTTTTCGTTTGTAGTTTCATTTTGAACTTCATGTCCCAGAATGCACCTCGGTCAGGTGATGGAGGCCTCACCTGAACCGAGGTGGCTCATTAGTTGTATTATAAAAGTTCCTCAATTCAGTTAATCCCTGTCTTGCATCTGTTTGATTTGCCTTGCTGTTCATTTTGGTTTGTTGTTTCCTTGTGTTCTTTAGTTCTGGGTTATCTCCTACTGTAGCTCCATGTGTATCTCCTAGTCTTTGTGTATCTCCAGTCTTTCTGTGTCTCCTAGCCTGTGTATCTCCTAGGCTATTTAGTTTGTCTTCTGTTTAAGTTCATGTTCTGTTCCCTTTGTTCCCTGTTTTGTGTTTCATTAAAAGACTTTCACCTGCCATCACCTCTGCCATTATGCCTTTTCTTCGCCCCACGAACAGCACATTAAAGATCCTATAAATAGCAGTTTGTTCTGGGAAACTGGGTCGAGCATTGTTTGTATGTATGTATATCACTGTCAAGTGGGCATTCCTTTTTGGTTTTTTGTTAAAGTTCTTTGAGTTTTACATTTTAGTTATATTGTTATATATTGATAGTGTCAGGGGTAGCTCAGTGGTTCAGTTTTTGGAGAACTGATCAGAAGGTCCTTGGTTCAAGCACCAGCATCACTAAGTTGCCCCTGTTGGACACTTCAGCAAGGCCCTCAATGCTCAACTGCTCAAATGCAAAATGAGATGAAATGTAAGTTACTCTGTTTAAGGCCATCTGCCAAACTTTTAGGCACCCTGTGTTTTTAGTTCAAATTTGTTTTCATTACACATTACACATCACTGATCCACCATAAAATTAAATGTTACAGAGAAACATTTATATACCATTAGTATTAATGTATAAGTATTAATTCATTTTAATTAATTAGTGTTAATTACAGTTTCCTGGGATTTATTTTCCTCTCTTCTCAAAAATACCATGATGGTATAATCTATGGCACTGCCCTGGTACACATAGTGCCAGGGTACAAGTAGCTTTGGACTACCACTATGGCACAGTGATGCAAATATAATGCATGTTAAGTCATTAAACATACGTTAAGGTTTTCAGTGCAACCACACAATACATGGTTTACTGCTAGCTGCCCTTCAGGCACACTGAAAACTTTAGTTTATTAAGCATGTAGCATGTATCTAGTTAGTAGTAGTCGTTAATATGCAATAAGAATGTTGTCTGATGTTATAACCATAGAATCCATCATTTTAAATCTACGCTGTGCTGAAAACATTCTCATACTGTCTCATACAAGGTATACGAGCAGTTATTATACTTTAACTTTTCATTACTCTCATGAAGAATTTTTAAAATATCCATGAATTTTTGTTCCAACTAACTGTTGCGTTCGTCCAGAATAATTAACGTCTCTTAAAAAAACAAAATGTGTCTGTGAGTTTAAGTGTAAAACCCCTATTATTATTATTATTATTATTATTATTATTATTATTATTATTATTATTATTATCAGTAGTAGTAGAAATAGTAGTAAAGTTATACTAAGATCATGATTTTTTTTTGTGCCACCTACTGCTGCTTTGGCCCCAACATGACTTGCATTTTTATAACCACAATTATATTTAACTTGTTGCTCTTCCTTTACTTGCTTGTGCACAAAAAGTACAGTCATGATGAGCTTAGGTACATCAGGCTCTGCTGCTGTGATTTCATCTGCACAAGGAATTCTTCACAAAAAGTACTTTACCAATTCAACTTTTTGAAACTTCTTATTCACTTATATTGAAGAATTAAAAATTGAAATAACAAAGACTCTTGACCAATTAGGTTTTTACTCAGATGTCATACTATGCATTTTTTTCTTCTCATTTTTTTTTCTTCTGAATACCATAGTATACCAGTTTCTGTGCATAACTTTTGTGTTTTTAGCTCAGTATTGTGTAGGTTCTCCTTGTGCCATAGTGGCAGCTCTGGCTCCTCGCGGCATGACTCCACTAGACCTCTGGTCATGTGCTGTAGCATTGCTGTGGCTTGCAGGGTGTGCCTCCATGGGTTGGACTAGTTTGTCCAGCACATCCAATGTGAGCTCGATTGGAGAGATGGTTTCTTTAGTAGTCTAAACATAAGTGTGCTTGTTGGGAGATGGAGTCCTTAGTGGCCATGTTAGTAGACAAAGTGTACCGTATATATAACCTTATACAGCACCTGCTAGAATACACGATAATGCACTTGTTGATTAATCTTCTTTAGCTATTAAATCAATTAAATGTAATTTAATTCAATTAAAAGAGATAGAGGTAGAGTGGTTATCACTGTGGCCTCGCACCTCCAGGGTCGAGGGTTTGATCCCTGGCTGTGGATTTCCTCTGGATACTCTGGCATCCCCCCCAGTCTCTAAGGACATGCGTGAGTGAGTGTTTGCGCTCTTGTGTCCTGCGATAGACTGCAACTCTGGCCTGGCCTTGTTCCCTGAATCTACTGAGGTAGGCCCCTAGACTCCCCTGCAAGTCTGTACAGGATACGTGTTATACACAATGACATAGTAAGTGACGTGTTGATGATGCAGTTCGTAATACTCAAGGCCAGTCTACTGTACTACTACTTATATTCCATTTTCCTAAACTGCACCTGTGTGTGTGTGTGTGTGTGTGTGTGTGTGTGTGTGTGTGTGTGTGTGTGTGTGTGTGTGTGTGTGTGTACAGTAGAAAGAGGCTCGGGGTGTTGATCACGTGTACACAGATACAAAAGCTCTTGCTTTGTGTTTATGTAACCTGTACGTGGGAAGCTTGGTGACTGTACAAAATGTCACTGTACACTCAACAAAAGCATCCATTACTGCACTGAATCCTCTGCTCAGAAACAGTTTGATTTGTTTGCCTAAAACGCCTCAAAATTTTAGCACGTTTAATAAACTGGTATATGATGCACCAAAGTTGCATGCAGGACAAACGAGTCAGATATCTGTGAGATACTGGAAGTCAGTTTTTCCTCTTTCTTTTATTAGTGTTTGTCATATTCTTCTTTCTAGGCTACAGGACACAACTCGGGCCTTGTTTAGACCAAATCTGTATCCTACCTCTTTCAGGCTGCAGTGAAAATACCCTTAAGAACAATAAGCAAAGCAGACGTCATCATAGTGGCACACAAAAGAGAGAGCAGCCATGCTAGAGAACACTGCTGACGGAGCTGGATCAAAGCTTGTGTAAGTGTAATGTATTTAAGGACAAAAAGACACTGATGATGGGTCCAGATAAAAGCTGCGCACCTTATGTGATGCTTCAGAAAGAACGCACTTGCTCTACATGTACCTCATCAAACTATTAATCATTTATTTATTCACCCATCCAGGAGCTCCAGTAGCTTAGGACTTGTTGGTGTTGTGGTTAACGCTTTAATGAGAGAAGGTTACGCACATATTTTGTTTCCTTCACAGCCAGACCTCAAGCACTCTTAGTGTAGACCTGTAGTTTGCATCACTTGTACAATTTTTCTCCTTTCATACTAGCATAAATATAATATTTATTTATTTATTTATTTATTTATTTATTTATTTGGGGGTGGGTGGGGGGTGGGGGGTTGTTCCTTTTTTTTCCCTGCGAGTTGTTAGATCAGATCATTTGATCCGCAAGATGTTCCTGTCTTAACTCTCCCATTTCCTAACCAAGCTTGAGCAGGCAATGCATTGGTTGGTTTTATTGGGTGTAGGGTTAAGAGCCTTGCCGAAGGACGCAACAGTGGTGACCCGGTGGTGAAGCGGATTGAACTGTCAGCAACCCATAGCCTCAACCACCTGAGCCAGCACTGACCCTTATCTAAGATTCATTTTATATACTTGTTTGGAAATCCTTTGTGGTTAATAAGTCAGGAAACAGCGGATATCAACAAAATGCTGAGTTTCCTCCCATCTATCTCCATTCTGCTCATGTACTGTATAAAGGGGAAATGTACAGAACGTGCTGTAGGTAATAAGGATAGGGTATATATGGTAATAAACAGTATAACTGTACAAACATTGTGCAGTGAAAAAGACATGTCAAGAAGATAACATGCTCAACAATATATACATATGTACTGTACATATATGAATATCTGTATGACAGTATATACTGTGCAAAATAAATTTGGGTGGAATACACAGTAGCGCAGTTGATAAACATACAAGTAGTGTACTGGTTATAATTACTGATGTTATGTTATGTGATTAGCTGTTCAATACAGTAACAGCCGCAGGAAAAACGCTATTTTTCGGGCTGTTTGTACAAGCGCTGAGGCACCTATAGAGCCTGTCTGATGCGAGTAGCCTGATGAATAGTCCATGGTTGGGGTGAGAGGTATCTTTGATGACTACTCTCCCTCAGAGATCCTCAGAGGTCTGGACTTCGAGGAACTTAAAGCTAAGTACTGTACACTCTCAACAACACCTTCATTATTGGAAACGGGAGTGTGAATCTGATTACCAGCTCGTCTGAAATCCACAATGACGAGCTGTGTCTTGTTGGTGTTGACGTCCAGGTTATTTACCTCACACCATGCTACTAGGTGCTGGATTTTCCTCCTCATAAGCCATGCCATTGCTTAACGTCTGATCAGGGCTACCACCTAGGGGTTCAGTTGTAGATTTGTCAACTCAAGTTCTGAGGGTGAGACTGGAGGACAGGAGGTTGTCCAGTCGAACCTACTGTGGTGTTTGTGAGGAAGTCCAGAAAGTGGTTTGCTGATGCCAAGCTGTTTCAGCTTCAAGACTTCAAGCTGAGCTCTAATCGACAAGCACCATCCTGGCATACGTCTCAGGATTATCAACGTGAGTCAAGTCAGAATGGACCACCTTAGAAATGGCGTCCTCTGTTGACCTATTTGGTAAACGATGAGAGAGATGAGGGGTGAGAAGGATGAAGGACCAGCTGCTCTGCACATGCGCTGAATACTCAGGAAGGGATGCCATCAGTGCCAGCTGCTTTCTATGCATTCACCCTGCTCCTGGTAGCACACACTTTAGAGGTGGAAATTGTAGGTGCTCACCCTGTTTCGAGCAAGGGCTCCGTTTTCCTCTGTTAAAATGAGGGTGGGTTGAGCTCATCAGCTCAAAGGTTGAGCTCATCAGGGAGTGAGGCACAGCCGGTTGGACGTGCCCCACTGGGTGGTTTCAAGTCAGTGATACCTTAAATTAGTTTTCAAATGAACTTGGAAGTCTTTTGTAGATGTTTTTCTCCATATCCAAGTTTAATCTGTCCTTAAATGTTCCCAGTGGCTTGCATCTCGAAAGCAACCAGCTATACTGAAATGAGACTCAAACCTTCAACCCGGGAGGTGTGAGGGCACAGTGCTACCCACTACACCATTGTGCTGCCATTTCTAAAAGGTTAATAGCATATTTTTGTTAAATCTCTTGAATTAAATCTAAAAGTCTACACTTCAATCGCATTTTAATAGTTTTGTTGCAAATCTATTGTAGTGGTGTGCAGAGGTAAACAAACAAACAAACAAACAAACAAACAAACAAACAAACAAACAAACAGGGCCACCATATAATACCTCTGACCTGACTTTACATGTGTTAAAAATAGTTTCAAAGGAATGCGTAAAGCATAAATGGTTGTTTTGACAAAGATCAGAAATCTTATGAAAACATCAATTATCCATGATGGCTGTATACATACAGAAACTCCTACACTAAATGCATGATGGTTGGCAAGGCTGCTATTACAAGAGGCAGAGCTTGTTTTTGTGAAACAACATGATAGACAGGCAAGTAGGACTGATGTCTTGGCTGTTAGTGGTCCACATCAGGCAGCTTAGACACTTGCGTATCTATAGCCAGACTGGATTTTGAACCATTTGACCACCATGACTTCTGGCAGAACATGCTCAGAACAAGCCAATCCTGGCTTTAATCTCAAAAGAGCAAAAATCAACCCTACAGCATTGTATGATACACAGTTACGACACAGTATTAAATCCATTGCGCTGCTGCTTGTGACTAATTGACTGAGTAATTGCCCTCAGTAATTTTTAACCTGCACTGTAAACCCGAATAAGCTGGCAAAACTCCAAAAATCTGAGGTAATCAGTTACATCAAATGTTTTAAGTAATGATGTTTCCAGTTTTACATAAACAAAACTATCAGTTTCTGAGTTTGTTGTACTCATTCATATTAATCGTTCTTTACTTGCATTATTGAGTCGCCTAACTCATATTATTTAATAGCAATTATAAATTCTTTTTTTTTTAGTTGTTGCAAATCAAATAGATTGTTGTTGGTCTGTCGGCTGATCCCTGAGTCGCCACAGCAGACAATCCGGTCCGCACGCAAGCTCGGCACAGGTTTTACACCAGATGCCCTTCCTGACGCAACCCTCCCATTTTATCCGGGCTTGGGACAGACACTTCATCCAGTTGTTGGGAATCGAACCCGGGCCATTCGCATGCCAGATGAAACACCTACCACTGGACCACCGGTGCCCCTATTGCATGGATGACCTCAGACACAAAATCACTAGGCTGAAAGATTTTAAATTTGTGGAACTTTAAGATGACAGTTACTGTTACTTAAGTATTTAATTACTTGAAATATCAAATTTACTAGTGTAACTGGTTGTTTGATCAGAGAGAAAGCTGGGATGCCTGGGTCCCTTTTTTGGCAGCACGTGCAGGTGGCTCAGTGTTGTCAGTGGGTGAAATTGCTCCTAGTTAGAAAATATGTGTGCATATTGTCATATGATGGGATTCCAACTAGGCAGAGGCAAGTTTGTTGGTGCCCTAGGCCAATAATTTTCATGGGGACTCTCCAACCAGCATTTATTACCATTATCTTATAGATAAATGCATGCGCCTTATTTGCCTGTACATTCAAGGCATATTCTTATTTCATAACTAGTTTTATAGGGATGGGCCAATGATCCACTGATGCAACCAATGTATCCATGTTGAATGAATGAATAAATGAATGAATACATTTTTCCAAAACTATGGATCAATTTGTTGGCAATGAATCAACTGTGAATGGATCTCATTAACAACAAACTATGAGTTGTGCATCATCACCATATGGTAATTACTGATCAAAGGGTTGGATGTTCAAATTGCCACCTTTGGGCCACTTCAGCAGGACACTTCATCTTTTCCGCTCCATGGTGTGCTATAAGATAGTATTATGTCTGGTGTTGTACATTTCTTAACAAGTCGGGATATACACAAATTATTTCACTCAAATCTTTATGTATTACATGATGTGTTGACATTGCAAACAAATGTATTTTGTTGATATTGCTTTTGTGTGATTGGAGCTCAAATGTATTTATTGTATTTTTAAAGCTCAGGTTATACATACCATGTTCCATTATGGCAATCAATATTAAATTAATTCAGTTAAATAAATAAATATAACGTGAAAAAATGGAAAATCCTCTCACATTATAATTTCACATTTAAATGCCTTTAGTGTAAATATGAATAAATAATATAAGAAAGAAGTGTCATCTCTATATGCATGTTCAGTTTCCTGAATTAGACAAATGCATATGGGTGAGTTACTCATGTGTCAGGGAGTGACGTGGGTTCTGTTTCTTGTTGCATATTTCATGCATAAAAAAAAAAAAAAAACGTAGTTCAACATAAACAACAGATGCTGATATGGAGGGGGAAGTATGATGAAACGAGTGGATAGTATAGCTCACGAGGGCCTTCTGCAGATGGCTAACGTTCAGCATGCACAACCACGCACACACAGTCAGACAGAGGAAAGCCTTCAGCCAGATTCCCTTTATCGCAGCAGTCGTCTTGGCAGACAAAACCCTCCTGCTTCCATCAGATAGTCTGAGTCACATGCTGAAAATGTTGGAACACAGAAAGCAGCTTGGGTTTTGTGACCTTTTTTCCACCTGCTAATATGCATTAAGTGTTCGTACGAACTACCGTGTAGAAACAGGGCTAACGGGGTAGAGGAAAAGCCATGAGGTTAGGTGCGATTAAATGTTCTTGTCCCATTTTGTCAAAGGAAACTTGGATAATTATTAGAAAAACTTAAGTAGATACATTTTTTTTTACAGTAGTACAATGGTTTTCCCTGCTCTACTACATTCAGTTCAATGAAGAAAAGGCTGTCAATTAGTTGATTCAGGAAGCACTAAAATGTGCAGGGCAGTAACCCTACAGGACCGTAGTTGAGAACCACTTTTTAGTAAACAATCTTATGTCCTTTGCTGATCCAAGGACCCTTATTTAAAATACTCTCATATCAACCATCATGGGCAGCCTGGTGGCTTAGGTGCTTCGCAATGTCACCTTACACCTCCAGAGTTCGAGACTGATCCCCAGTCAGGTTTGAGTTCAACCTCTGTGTGCATGGAGTGTCCACAATCTCCCCGTGTTTGGTGGGTTTCCTCCAGGTTTCCTCCCACAGTCCAAAAACATGCAGATTAGGCTAAATTCCATTCCCAAATTGCCTGTAGTGTGTGAATATATATATATAAAACCATGATTGTAAATGTCTGTCAGCTGTTTAGGAGTCTGATGGCAGTGGGACAGAAGAAGTTCTTTAGCCTGGAAGTCCTGCATTTAACGCTTTTGTATCTCGGGCCTGAGGAAAGAGATGAGAAAAGTCTCACAGGTCTCCATGCGACAAGATCTCAAACCAGGAGCGGGACACCAGGATAAGACAGACAGGTCCAGAGGGCAAATAGGGTCTGGATCACTGGCAGCTCAGGAGTGGCATGTGTAGCTCGACAGAGAGAGAGAAAGAGAGAGAAGAGAAGAAAGGAGAAGAGAAGGAGACATAACAGTTAGGTAGGTCATGGTCACATAATGTATACGTATATGGTGAATGTATATATAGTGCTAAAGAATATATGTTTTTTTGCCTAGACTTAAACACTGAACAGAGTCCTGAATATTAATTGGATAAAAAAGGATATTCCATAACTTTAGGGCTTTATAAGAAAAATCTCTGCCCCCTGCTGTTGTTTTTATAATACACAGTACTGACAAGCAGCCTGCATTCTTTGATTGAAGTAGGCGTGGCAGTGCAAGACCATTTAATGCTTTATAGGTCAAAAGAACTATTTTAAAATCGATGCAAAATTGAACTGGGAGCCACTGCAGTGTGGATAAGATCGGGGTGATGTCCACATATCTTCTGGTTCTAGTGAGGACTCTCGCTGTCGCATTCTGGACTGACTGTCGCTTGTTTATGCACCTAGTTGAACGATCAGACAGTGAGACATACGCCAACGCTCCATTTTTCCTTACAATCATACACCTTTTTTTTCCCAGCACTTCATAAGAGTGTGAATCTCTTTGTAGATACATCAACATTGGATTACTCACTATTGGGACAGTATCGTCAGACAGAGTTTTTTCCTTATTGTGCTCTTTGGACTATACATAAAAGTTTTATAAAAGTTTTATACACTACACACCAAAATTTTGTATATAGTTGTTAATAGTCATATTTTGTGCTCTGCAGTGTCTGCTATGTAGAATGAACATATGGGATTGGTGTATTGAATGTTGTTTGTGCGTATTCTTGTGTTTTGTTAACACCAGCAGACAAAATAAAAGTCCCCTGTTCGTGTAATCTTAATTAATTAATGAATCAATGAATCAATCAATTAATCAATTAATTAATCAATCAATCAATTAGTCAGTTAGTTAGTTAGTTAGTTAGTTAGTTAGTTAGTTAGTTAGTTAGTTAGTTAGTTAGTTAATATGAGCATTACAAACATTCTTGGGACCCATGGTTCTGTCTTCATTAAATCTTGCACAAAATGAAAAAAAAAAACTTTACTTTTACTTTTTACTTGGCTTTCTACTGACGCAAACGAGTTTTGATCAGTTACCGGAAGTACGTGCGACTAGGTTGGTCAGATTTTCATGTAGATCACCGTAAGCCTGTGAACTCCGAGTGAATGCTCATTTGAGACAAATTCGGGGCTGATCTATGTGTGATTGTATATTCCTAACATGAATGCAGTTATGCAGGACTTAAAAAAAAGACTATGCCAGCAGGGTATCAAGTGGCCTTTGAATAATCAGCACATGTTGGACATCAAAGCATCTGTCATTACACTCTTTTTTTCGACAGAGGTTAAAAAGGTACTACAAGTCCGAATAGCTTGTGCAAAGTATGAAGCCCTGTTCTTTTATCCAGTGTTGTCTTTTCCTGAGTGTCCATCAAGCAGCGGTTTAAAATGTCAGGGTCAGTGAAGGAAATGCATTAGAGTCTGGAGTGCAAATGTGTCAACAAAAAAAAAAATGTTTTATGCAAGTGTAGGCTTTGTCTGTCATGTCTATCCACGTGAACGTTTTTGAGGCCAGCTTATCACTTATCTGCAAAACGGTACAAAATGCAATATGTTGTGAGAGTGGAGGCGAGAATGGATAGCCTATTTCTTTCGGTTCAACCTCTTAGTGTTTCTGTGTGTATGTGTGAGTGTGTTGTCTGCCTGCACACGTGAGCTGCATTTATAAACTGTCGGAAGTGTGTATGTGACTGTTATTTCATGTTGCGAACAGTAGGGAGCAGTAAAGAGCTGGAGAATTGACGTCCAATTTGTAATTTAAACTAAGAGAAATCTCTTTCTCTAAGTGTACTGGACGGCCAGAAGTGTGTGTGTGTGTGTGTGTGTGTGTGTGTGTGTGTGTGTGTGTGTGTGTGTGTGTGTGTGTGTGTGTGTGTGTGTGTCTGGAACAAACAACATGAAAGATTAACACTTTATTAACTTAAACATTCACTTAAAACAGGTCTAAGTCTAAGAACAAAACAAAACCCCAACTTTAACTAGACATAATCATAGAGTCCATTTTTCTTTGTGTGAGCAGGAAGATGCTCGTGTCATCAAACAGATGCTTTAGATAGCATGTGGGTATAACAGATGGTCCTATTCAGCAGATATCAGCCTGACATCATTCCCGCAACTCATGATCTCAATGTCAGGCTGACATTTTTCATCCCCTTTTATCACAGTTTCATTCCTCAGTTGATTGCAGTATTGACTCTGTTTCACTCTGCACAAGTCAGTGTTCACTTTTTACAGTTATGTGGAGACTTTAGAATATTTAATAAATGGGACCTACTGTATGAGGAAGGATATTTATGAACAAGGTTTCACCTCTTCAGGGTGTCTACAGATTTATAAGTAGTAGCATGGAGGCAAAATGTACAGTACTTAATAAACATTTTATATGTTCATACTCAAGGTTAAAAATATCTAACCAGTAGCTCATCATGCCAAACCCTGCATGACTCCATACAGTAGGTCTCTAATAATTAATTTACTTTTCATTCTGCTTTTCAACTCCTCACAAATCAGCTCTATCCCTAATTATGCATAATTGTATGACTTAATATAATTTTAACTGATAAGTGACATAATTTTTGGTCCACCATCTGAACACTAAGAAAACATCTTAAGACAAGCCTAGACTACTCCTTTTTTAAAGATTAAAAAAACTCCATGGATGTTATAAAATAGTCATTTAGTACAGTACATTTGGGTAAGATTGCTGAGTCTAGACCTGACAAGATCATAACACTGCCTCCAGAGGCTTGTACAGTGGCCACTTTGCATGATGGGTGCATCACTTCATGTGCTTTCCTTCTTACCCTGATGCAACCATCACTCTCCAATAAATTTAATCTGAACTCATCAGACAACATTGCCCTGAAGTCCAATCTAATATATGGTACAGACCAAATGTTTGGACACACCTCCACATTCAAAGAGGCTGAATTTGCATTATGGCAAGAAAAAAGCAGCTAAGTGAAGAAAAACGAGTGGCCATCATTACTTTAAGAAATGAAGGTCAGTCAGTCCGAAAAATTGGGAAACCTTTGAAAGTGTCCCCAAGTGCAGTCACAAAAACCATCAAGCGCTACAAAGAAACTGGCTCACATGCGGACCGGCCCAGGAAAGGAAGACCAAGAGTCGCCTCTGCTGCGGAGGATAAGTTCATCCGAGTCACCAGCCTCAGAAATCGCAGGTTAACAGCAGCTCAGATCAGAGAGCAGGTCGATGCCACACAGAGTTCTAGCAGCAGACACGTCTCTAGAACAACTGTTAAGAGGAGACTGTGTGAATCAGGCCTTCATGGTAGAATATCTGCTAGGAAACCACTGCTAAGGACAGGCAACAAGCAGAAGAGACGCGTTTGGGCTAAAGAACACAATAAAGAACACAAGAAAGAAAACTCGCTGAATGAGAAGGTGTGTCCAAACTTTTGGTCTGTACTGTATAATGTCACCATTCAGAAATATCACTTCTTTTTGACCAGTCATGGTTCTCAACAAATGATAGGAAAGATTAACACCTGATCAACTAAGAAAAAAAAGGCCCTTAAAAACAGGTCTAAATCCAAGAACAAAACAACCTTAACAAAACCCCAACTTTAACTGCATATTTAATGAATACAAAATTGTTAATCAATTTTAATAAACAATTTTGAAATGAAAACTAAAGCACAAGAATTTACAAAACTAAACTAGGTTGCAAATTTCACAAAATAAATCACAAGACTGTCTAATTTAACAAACCAAGTAAACGCAACTGTGAACATTTATTCCATTTCTTTTTATGCACAGGTGGCGGATGACACATTCTGAAAAATAATATTTAACTCCATCAAAATACAGCATTTTACAAGGGGAAAAAAGGGGAAAAGGCAACTGTCATGGCATAAAAAAAAAGCTAGAAACATGTAAAAGTATTATATTTCCCCTTATAGTTGAATAAACCACATAACGTTTATGATATTACTCACTGCCTTGACATTTTTCTTGTTGCAACTAACTAGTAAAATTATATCTATACTATGGTTACATTTTTCTAATTTTACATGAATTACTTTTCAATATTTATTGTTTTTTCTTTCTCTTATTTAGATTATGTTTAGTTTATTGTAACTCGATTCATTCTCACGTTTTATGAATCCTGCTTTAACACTGATTGGTTTCTTGGTATCAATAAAATGCTACAACATCTTATTTTACTTTGTCTTAAATCAAGTAGAAAACAAAGTACAATAAGTTAGATATTTTCCAATTCTGCTTATAATATTAAGCAATTGATGTCCTACTATAAAATATAAAACATACACTTTGTTGATTATGAAGAGTAAAACTACAAAAGTGTCTAAAGACAGTAGCTGAACACATTCTGTTTAATACCAACATAATGGCACTGTTCAGTTTCCTTTTTTTGCATTCTTTTGAAATGATTTCTCAAAGTTGCATAAAAGCACATGAAAGAAATGAGATGTATGTCTGACAAATGAAACTAACAGGTATTGCTTTAATTGAAACATGAATATGCTTATATGCTGTAGTGGCCCTTTGTACACTGCATACCCCATGTCAGCCAACAAGACACAGCACCTGTTCTCAAAGTAAAAAAAAATCCTGAATTGATGACTTTCACAGGTGGAATTGAGTTTCTATATTTCAAGTTTAGTCTGTGTTTGCTTGCTTTGCTGTGTCTTGTTTGATGCGTGTGATGAATTAACCTCGATTTACATCACATAGTGCAGCCCAGTGGAGAACAGGTCAGTAGTGCTCTATCTAAAGAGAATAAGGTAATTGGGGTGAATGGGTACCAGCACTTGCAATTTGTACAGGTACTGTATAAAGTAGAGTAGCAGCCGACGTTATCTTAGCAGTTAGGTGAAAAGGCGAATCCCGAGTGCAGAAGCATTTATTATGTTACTTCCTCTGATGACATCTAATTCTGCGCTTTGAGGACCACCAGATAGACGGACGGGTTCTCTGTCAACCTGTCATGTGTTAAGTCACCTTTGTGAATGGTGTTTACTGTAATATAGTAATATATGTGGACCAACCCCCCCCCCCCCCCACTAATCCAGCTTTTCATCAACTACCTCCATCTGATGGTGCTAAATTTATACCTCTCCCCTAAGCCAGAGCCCAACTTTAGTGGGGTTGTAACAACTTGGGGCTCACCTGGGATCTTTAAATGTCCTAAGAGACCTTTTTTTTTTCTTCAGATACTTAAATAACAGCCAGAGCATTTTGCGTAAATTGTTCTGCGTCTTTTGCTTGATTTGATTTGTTGTCCTTCTTTAACTTGGAGCATTTTAAGGTCTATAGGAAGGACGATCTATTACGGGATATTGTAGCATTCCTGTTTTACACTTGACTTACAGGTGGATAAAACAAATACTTTTAGCTAAGCTGGTGGATATTAATTATTCATTTAAGTCCTCAAGTAGACACTAAGGGGGGGGGGGGGGGCAAGCAAGATATATTACAAATGCAAACATTTGCTGTGTTTGAGGAAGAAAGTCCCACAGTTTAAAGCAAATAACATTTTTATTTCTTCCTCTTTCATTGACTTCCCAAAGAAAGAGATGAAATAAGACGTGACTTGGATTTGTCTTGTATCTTTCTACATATTGTCTAAGGAAAAGGTATGCTATGCATAAAGTGAGATGCAGTTGGAATTGGAGGCAGTAAAAGGAATTGGAACTCCAGGCAGTGAAGACAGTCCTGGGTTCCATCATCCCATATGATCAAGTATGATTAACTGGTTCTGCCACTTTCGTCTTTGTCCCATTCTTTTGATGCTCAAGGTGGTTCACATCTAGAGCTTCAAATACAGTATCTCAGATGCAAGCCATTGATATAAGTAGGCTAGATATCTACATACACCAATTAGACATAAAATTAAAACCCAAAACATTAAGGCCAATGTGCTGTATGGTTCCTTTATGACCCAAGACCTCTGGGAATATTTTGAGGTATCTGGCATTGGGGTCATTAGCAGCAAATTGTTTGGGTACTGTGGGACTCCATGAATCAGACTTGTTTGTCCAGCACATTCAATGGATGCTTGGTTGGATTGAAATCTGGTGAATTTTAAGGCTGTATCGACAACCGTGAACTCTTAGCTTGCTAAATCCTATAGCCATAAAGGATTAGATGAGCCTTAGGTGTCCATGAGCCATGAAACACTAATTACCTGAAAAACTAGTGGGAAAACTGGCTATGTGACAATGGTATTCAGTGTAGCAAAGCAAAATAAAACCGCCATCTTCTGTACATGATCTTCAGGAAGCAATCAATTAGGTATGGGTTGAGCAAGACCTATAATTCTTAACTCTAAACCTAGCTCAAGTCCTTGGTGTCTGCTATGTTTCCTTGTTCCTAGATCAGATTCCACACATGGACTCTGTACTGACTACCAACAGGTGCATACAGTTTCTAAATGTCTTTCCTTTGCTAAGAATACAAACCAGCAGTGATATTGACACAGTCAATTTTGTTACTAAACTTTAGATCCTTAAGGGCTAGTTTTTTTTTTTTAGCAGTTTCCAAAAAGTATCTGTTCTTCTGAGATTCCTGCATTTGTTACACCAGATCATACATTTCCTGCAATATACAGTAAGGGCATTTGTGATCCAGTTACTTTTCATATTGTGCCAGTTACTTTTCAGAGGTTGATTTGTATACATTTGGCTAATGTTACCGCTTACAGTTCTTGAGGAGCTTGTGCATAGTCTTGAAAAAGGCTATTTGACCCTAAACATAGGTCCTGGCTATTAAGATTCTTCTGAAGTCCTTTCACCAGGTGGTTTCCTTGCTACCACTGTTTTTGTAAGAATTTTTATGGCAGGGGTGGCCAGATCTTTCCAAACCTTTTAAAGTTCAAGATGGATGCTTGTGCCTATGGTGCAGGGACAGTGCTGAGCCAGGAAAAGAACATAAGAATAGATAATCCACCAAGTTATTTTCTCTACAAACATCAGATACGGCAGTCCACAGTTGAAACTGAGGCTCTAGCTATTTTGCTATCCTTGCAGAAATATGATATTCATGTTCGTTCTAGCCACCTTCTCGTGGTTTTTATCTCACGTAACCAGAATCAGAAGAAACGGGCGGTGGCTGGTAAGGTTTAATTAAGAACTCGCAAAAACGATACACATGATTCAGTTTCAATCATTCAACAAAGGATCCCACAGGGTCTCAATATTCATTCTGCTGTCCACTCCTTCGACACCTAACCATAACCGTGTCAGCAGAAAATCTTTTAGGAAAAGAGCTACTACCGTCCCTTCCCTATACATAGTCCTTAAACTGGCCAGACTGTGGTTTAACAGTTAAATTGTCCATAATCCAGTGTATGATAGATGGCTCAATTTACACAGCATGGAGCTTATCCCCTGTAAGCTTAGCTCGGTTGTATGATTGTAAAAAGCACTTGAGGAATCAAAAAATGTAATCCTCGCCATACTGCACTTCATTGTGTTTAAGCTTTACACACTGTAACAGGTAAATTACTGCTTCACCCAGCCCGTATGGTCCTGACAGGCAAACTGCTAAGGGTCTAGGGCTGTTTTAACCAGGGGACAGGGGTACATTGGGATCAACTTTTCCATGATCTTCATATTGTGTGATGTAAGAGCTACTTGTTTAAAGTCAATCAAGACATTTGGTTGTTCTTTTTTTGTAGCCAGGGCCAAGCATGAGGTCTTCTTTATAATAACTTAAATCCTTTCTAGCTTCAGGATCACAGTAAGGATGATGCGAAATGAATGGTGCTACATTATCAGCTCATACACAGTGACTTAAATAGCAAGTGCTCAGATAACAAATCTATAATTGTTAAGGTGATTTAGATATTCATTCCTTTAGTCATTTATTCATTCGTCTTCTATTCTATATTGCTTATCCTATAAAGGGTCAATGGGCCTTGAGGCTATCACAGTAGACTTTGGTGGACAATTTGGGAATGCCAGTTAGCCTACTCCACACGTATTTGGACTGTAAGAGGAAACCAGGGGTCCGTTCTCCGTACGCCGCTAACGCAGTTAGCTGGATTCGTCCTGATCTTGGATTAATCAGTTCTTCGATGCTCGGAAGCAGGTTTATTTCATGTAAACAGGATTTGCATAGACATATATACGGATGGATGTATTTAAACATACATACAGTATCTGTATACATGCGTGTGTGTCTGTGATCATCATTCGTGTGTTAATCTCCGTGTGTGTCTAATAATATGTAACATTCTATCCCTCGATTGCGTCTATATAAGTAATTTTCTCAAATCTGTCGCAGCCATGTCTTGTCCGTTTATGAGAGAGCAACCGGTTACTGAAGGTGTGAGGATTATACGCAGAGTGTTTCAAATTCATCATGTATTGCCGTGATAGACAGGATCCTTTAGCACAGCATGACAATATACTTGTTCTTGTACTTCATTTTTACACTGTAAACCCGATCAAGTTGGCAAACCCGGGTCTTTCGCATGGCAGGCAAAACACCTCCCACTGAGCCACCAGAGCGCTTTAGATTTAAATTGGTGGAACCTTAAGGTGACAGTTACTGTTACTTAAGTACTTACAATTACTTAAAATATCAAATTTGTTCAGCTAACTTGAAAATTAATACGAATAGGATTTGAAAGTATACATACACACACACACATATATATATATATATATATATATATATATATATATATATATATATATATATATATATATACACACACACATGACATGTAACACAGGCAGCACTCACGTATTTAATAATTACTTATATTTTAATTTATCTTTATTAAAGTTTGAAATTCTCCATAACCCTCTAATAAAAGCTCTTGCGCCGCTTGAGAAAAAAAATTGAGCTGCTCTTTTGTCATTTTGTCAACCAATCGAAGGGGTTGTGATCAGTGTTTCTACTGTCGATGCATATCGCCTTTAAAAACCAGCGCACGAACGCGCAATAATCCTGGACAACTCAATCCAGCTACACTAATCATCAACAACAGGTGTGCTCGAAGGACCGAATTAGCCGTAGAATCGTAATTAGCACGATGATCTCATCATGATGTCAATTCATCTCGGATGTTCCAAGCGACTTACGAAGAACGGACCCCAGAGTACATGGAAGAAACCCACCAAGCATGGGGAGAACATGCAAACTCCAAAACCACACCCAAGGTGGGAATCAAACCCTCAACCCTGCAAGTGAGATGCAACAGTACTAACCACTGTGCTGCTTATTTGTTTATTTGTATATGTATTTATTATTCAGCTTTTCAGCAGTTTGTCACAGCCATGGTGCCACTTCTTGGCACTGGCAAGAAAAAGCTCTTAAAGGAATGGGACATATCACTGCTTTAACATAAGTGATAACAGGTTATAACGTCCCTCACAAATATTCTAAATCATGAGAGCTACATATAAAATAATTTTTAAGGATTTTTTTTTCATTTAAAATGATTACATTAATTATAAAGTAATTGTTAGCAGGTCATGTAGTATAAATGTAACACATTTTGAACCATGCTGTTATGTTAAATTTATACAGTTTGGGGTGATAATAGCCTTCTGCTTTGCTTTGGACTGGATCATACCACCCCGGCATGAAATATTTTCATATAACCGCACAGTCTGTTGTTTTTTTCTTTTTTATATAATTCAGTTATTAGTATGCAAATATACTTTACAAAATTATGAATAGTTATGCCTTTATACTGGAACTATAGTTATTTACAGTCGTGTGTAAAAGTCAATGCCTCATCGTTGTCAATGCCTCAAGTGTGTAAAAACATAATACAATTTTGGAATTTTTTTTTTTTTACAAATTTTCACTGTGCCATTAATTATTTAACAGAAAATAAAGCCAAACATGAGAAGAAAAAAAAAAACATGCCACAGCATTCAAGACAGTTGTCTCAGCACATTTACCCCAAAAGACAGAAATACAAAAAAAGTGCTACATCTCAGACCCTACAGGCCTCATGTTAAATGTAAATGTTCATGATAAAAGTTTATGAAACTGAACAAGTATGATTTGCTTGGTGAACTTCCAAGCACAACAAACCACAAGACTTCTCAAGAAGTATCTTACTGTATGGTCAGATGAGACCAAAATAGAATCGTTTGGCCTTTTTAGCATTTCAGCAGGAACATCTCATGCCCACTGTCAAGCAGAGCGGCAGAGTGCTGATTATTTGCGGTTGTTTTGCAGCCACAGGACCTGGGGACCTTGTAATCATTAAGTCGACGCTCTCTGTATACCAAGTCATATACAATTTAGGTCAAGGTCTCTTGATTTCCTAAGGATTTTTTTTCCACCCTTTTGGACTTTTTGGGGGTCTTAACATGCTCAAAAACTCACAACTCAGACAAGTTGGAATCTGCTTGCCATCAGGATGCCTGAGAGTCTCGTGGCCCGGGGGCCCCCAGGGACCCCTCCATGAGATTTAGCTGGATAGCTCATACACACTATCACGTAGGCACACGAAACTTGGTACACATTTAGAGCTCATCAAGCCAAACAACTTTTGCGCTACATGTCCTGGGCTCAACTCAACAGGAGGCCGTTTATTTTGGGTCGTTCGCAAAAACGCACCCGATCGATTTTGATATACTCCTCCTAGGGAAAGTATACGATCGTCACCAAACTGGGCCGATGAGATCTAAAGACATTGAGGATGCAGAATTGTAGAGGGATTTTTAATATCTCAAACGGGTCAGCTGTGATAATGCCTTAAACATACGCTGAAAAATTATTAATAACTTTCTGTGTGGCATTATATTGAGTAACACGTTCAGTGACATCTTGTTCAGTGACATCTCATTCAGGAACATCATAGTGTGAGGCTTATTTTCCAGCATCTGCGGCCTATTGAACACACACTCACACACACACACACTCACACACACACACACACACACACACACACACACACACACACACACACACACACACACACACACACACACACACGTATGCACACGAACACACTCGTACATCACACACATGCACACATACATACACACACATTACAAATGTTCACACACACACACCTCTCTCACGACGCAGACACACACACAAACACAATTATATCACAATATGAACACTCTCACACTCACACACACTCACAAACTTTAACACACAGACACACACAAACAAGCACAAATACATTTACCCGTCACACACAGACTGACACATCCACACGTCACACACACAAACACACACAGACACCTCTCTCTCACACACACTAACCCTCACACACACACACACACACACACACACACACACACACACACACACACACACACACACACACACAGACTAACGCACTCAACAAATACAGTATTTAGGGCCAAAACTGACATTAGCCCTGGATAGTGTGTGCTGTGTGCAGGTTGTGTTGTGCAACCGGGTGGCGATGGCCTTTTTGAGGTCTTAGCACACTCGAATAACACACAGGTTGTGTGTGGCGGTGGTGGCGGTGGCGCAGAGTGCTTGGGCCCGTCATCGCTGCTCGCAACTATATTTATTATAATTGATTAATTGATTGATTAATTGATTGATTGATTAATTGATTATTTATTTTATATATATATTTATTTTTTCTTTATTTTTGCTTCATATTAGTTAAACAAACATTGGCTTGATGAAAAAAAGTTTTATGTTGTTGTGCGTCTAAGGATGTGTTTGCCTAGTCCTAAGATTCACTATGATCAGTTGATTTTTTATTATGTTTTTACACACAACCACATAGAATTAAGAGAGGGAGAACTAACCTTTACCTATGACTGTAAAGGAAAATGGATTAACAGAATTACAGCAACTTTTGTCATTTGATAATGTGTTTCCTTATTCATAGCATTCACTCATTGTGTGAAATAAATCTCTAGATTATTATTACCTTTAAACAGGTTCAATATGTTTGTGTTCAGTAAATGGTGTGACTCAAAGCTGTGTGAATCAGAGGAAGGTACTTTGATATTTTACTAACACACAGGTAATAATAATAATAATAATAACAATAATAATAATAATAATAATACAGTTTTTGCCAATCGCTTACACACTAAAAGCGAATGCTTAGACCAAAGGCTCAATACTTAAACTTCTTGTAGCACAGCGTTAAACACAGTGTAACTGTAGCTTAAACACATTTTCAAGTTTGCACTTTGTTCACAAATTTGTAATAAACTACAAACACACGTTTTCTTACATTAGACACTTTGTCCAATACCAAAATCACCTTTCATTGGGAAAACACACAAAGCAATGCTCACCTGGCAACTGTGGTCACTCACACACACACACACACACACACACACACACACACACACACACACACACACACACACACACACACACACATCTGAAAGCACTTGCACAAAAAACACAACACCAATCAGTCTGAGCCTTGGGACTACAAATAGGCCCCAGGTACGACATTTTGAGAACTATGCAAACATGGAGGCAACAAGAGTCAGACGTGGAAGAGGACGAGGACATGGACGAGGACCAGAGCGGAGACCTGTATCAGATGATGCTACTCTGGTCGACCGTCTGATAAATCGTGACCTGTCCATGAGGGAGGCTGGGCAAAGAGTCCACCTTAACCTCAGACATTCCGACTCTACCTACTGTATGTGTCACATGATTCTGTATCATACAGTATTACAGTATGTAACTGTACCATAGAAAAATGGGTAGTGCTGTAAAGTATATCTAAAGGAACACCATTGTGATGGTACAGTACTGTGTACAGTTTGAAGTTACAGTATGTGAAAAAGAACACGAACAATGACATCTTGTGGTGGCATTTTCGACAGAATGGTTGGACGACCTCCTCAAGTTGGGAAGGAGCATCTCTTCACTCGACAACGAGAGCTTGTCATTACTGAAATGGTGCGAGAAAATAATGCAATCCGACTTCGTGAGTTGCAGCAACGCATAATTGCAGATGGAAATGTATTCAGCAATATCAACAGGGTCAGCATACGCATCCGGCAGAAACATAACTTCAGAACGAAGCAGCTGTACAGGGTGCCATTTGAGAGGAACAGTAACAAAGTCTCTGTCCCAGTCTCAGGTCTTTTGCAGACTCCATCAGGTTTTCTTCCAGAATGGTCCTGTATTTGGCTCCATCCATCTTTCCATAAATTTTAACCATCTTCCGTGTCCCTGCTGAAGAAAAGCAGGTCCAAACCATGATGCTGCCACCACCATGTTTGACAGTGGGGACGGTGTGTTAAACAGTGTACAGTCTACATGCAGTCGTGCAGGACAGACCAGAGCAGTCCAGGTTTGTTATCATCTGGGATAATGTCAGTTTCCACCGGGCAACTCTGGTCCAAGCTTGGTTCAACAACCAAAACCAGTTCACACTTTCATATCTGCCCCCTTACAGCCCCTTTCTAAATGCAATTGAGGAATTCTTTCCAGCATGGCGGTGGAAAGTATATGATCGGCAACAATACGTCTGGATGACTCTCCTGCCCGCGAGGACATCGCCTGTGATGTCGATGAGGTCTTGTGGCCAGACCCAAATAAAAGACGGGATCCATAAACCATTATAATAATATATAAATCCAGTTTTTATATAAGCCTGAGAATGAGAGTACTTTCCGACAAGAGAAAGAACTTTCAAACTCTTGGGTCATCTCCCACAGTCTGTCTCTACCTTTTCCCAAAGTCCCACTCAGATTATCTGATCAAATAGGACATCTTGTCTCTTTCTTTCCCTCTGTCACACGCACACATGTCTCCGAGACTCGCACACACATGGTCATCTGGTTTATATGGCAAAATCAGCACAGTGTGATGGTTTTTAGAGTTTAGGATTACACAATGATCTCCACGACCTGTTATGAACAATATTATTCATGATTCAAACATCAAGCTGTGAAAAGCATTTATGTTAAAACATTTGTGGATTTTAGTGACAGTTTAGCGAATCTGATTCACATTGTATTGGTCATGCACACACACACACACACACACACACACACACACACACACACACACACACACACACACACACACACACACACACACACACACACACACACACTAACAAACACAGTTTTACTGACTAATTATTAGTAAAGAGAGCAAATGTTTGACACAAAGTCCTGGTAGCTCAGAGGGTTAAGTTACTGATCAGAAGGTTGGCAATTCATGACCCGGATACCCAAGTTGACTTGTTGGGCCCTTTATCAAGGTCCTTAAATCTATCAGCACATATGAAGCTAATTTGCCCTGTTATTAGCAGGTAACCTGAAAATAATTATTATATTATATATGCACAAAAATATAGTATACAGTAACACCATGAAGATAAAACCAATAGATATTGGTTTATTGTGTACTAGTGGTGGCATGATGGCTTAGTGGTTAGCACTGTTGCATGTTGTCCCCGGGTTTCCTCCAGGTAGTCCGGTTTCCTCCCATAGTCCAAAGACATGCAGATTAGGCTAATTAGTGAAGGGGAATAAAAGGCAGATGAATACGTAGATAATCAGAAGTTGGCTTCCTGGCCATCATATGTTGAAGTGTCTGTAGGGAACATACGAAATGTATTAAACATGTGAGCAGTCTCGGCATCTTCTAGAAGAATTTAAAAGTTTTTAAA
>JAAGKR010007299.1:0-37553 GCA_011419295.1 Clarias macrocephalus | reverse complement strand
TACTTGTCTGCATCTCTCTGGTTGCTTTTTTTTGTTTGTTTCTTCTCCTCTCTTTTCCTGACAGTGTGTGTCTCTTTATCCTCTCTGAGCTAGGCCTGTTCCCAGCATTCCTGTGCCGCTCCGCCTCTTCCCGCCCCAGCTCACTTCCCTCACTGCCCTCTATTCATCCTCTGCTTCATTCTTGCATTGCAGGCCAACGGACATAGTTTTTTACACATCGAACACCAAACGGCAGTGTCTCTTCTGAAGAGTTTCCCGAAAGCTGTGGACTTGGTCATTTTAAGGGAGAGCACAATGTAAATAATTTTATAACACTGACTTCTTGCTCAAAAGGAACACAGGACCTTGTACATCAAGTTTTTATCTAGGAACAATTTTGCCAATTGCTGGACCAATGGCAAATTCTAGTGCCAAATGTACAATAGAGAACATGTCGAAAAATGTGACATATGGCTTACACGTGTACATACATATACATATATATATATATATATATATATATATATATATATATATATAAGTATGTGCGCGTGTGTGCGTGCGTGCGTGCGTGTTAGAATCTTACACTAATGTGAAATTACTTTTTATCTCTCAGCCTGTGGCTGTAGGTGGGTGTGTTTTGTTTCTTTTTCGTTGCTTATTTATTTATATCGCCTGTTATTTTGTACCTATTTTTCCAAGCAGCTTTTCATTTCATTTCAATCTCTGCGCATGAAAAGCACATTTGCTTTTAAAGACATTTTATTCATCAAAACACTGCCTCAACTCTGTAAATGCCTTGTGTAAATATATATAACATTACAGAAGATAGTTTATCCTGCTGACCCTTGACTTCATTTTAATTACATAAGCACGCATCTACCGCCGCGTTAGGTGTGGATTACGGATTGTGTGTGGCTCATATTCAGAGTTTTGCACAAATCAAATGAAAAATCCAAAAGCAATATTGTTGCTATTTGGCTTTTCTTATTGCGCCCTCTGCTGGTCAGCAAACAGCTTCTTAATTATTTCAATAATAATAATAATAATAATAATAATAATGATAATAGTAGTAGAGAGAGTCCTTTGCTTTAGGTTCATGCAGGGTGGAGCCAGTTATATCATTTAGCCATGTTGTCAACCTGAGCATTTTCATAGTTTAATTATGATTCCTATTATTTGAAACGTGTATGTAATCCATATCCGCCAGATACAAAAATCTCAGTTTTTAGTGTGTACATTTAAGTTGTACAAAGGGGTTTTACACTCAAGGCTTAGTTGATGTTCTGCTTTAAGGCCTGTTAATCATTTACTGATATGAAGAAATGAATTCACATCATTATGTAATAGATATCCATAAGAAGCTTTAATGTTTATAGCATGCTTTCACTTTTTTAAAGCTGTCTTATTAGAAAAAGCAGTGAAGGGGCTTTGTGTTTTTAAATTAAACATTTATTTGCTTTATTTCACTAAAAACAGTGAAGGCTCATCATTGAACTTTACAGATAGATCTGCCCTGCCCATGTCCAATATTGTACATAAATGTAGCATTAGAATGACCCCAATCATACTGTATTTATTTTATTTATTTATTTTTACATTTCGATTTTATTTGAAATGTAATTATAGAACCTGAAGTCTGGACGAAAAACTGATTAAAATGCTATTGGGACAAAGCATTTGATAATGTAACTAATTATTTTTACCAAATGTTTGGAGTAATTATTTATAATATATTGACATACTTAGCTTTGCTCAAATTGTGAGATTTTTTTAAATAAAGATACAAAAAGCAGTATGGATAAAGAGTATTTAGATGATGAGAGAACACTTAAATAAATCAAAACTATTTCTACAGTAATTGTGAATTTGTGTCAAACATGTATATGGGTATACAAATGGTCATTTTTGTATGTGTTTTAAATCCTATTGAATATAAACGCTAATATATGGTACTATTCAGTCTAATTGCAGTATTGATGTACATAACTGTGAATGAAATCATTTAAATTAATTTATTCCTATAAATTGTGAATGTACTCAAAGCTTTCCGCAGTATGAAGACTTACTGGACTTGAATGCTGTTTCATTTTTTTGTGCAAAAAGTAATTATATATATATATATATATATATATATATATATATATAGAATAATACAATTATTCCATTTAGTTAAACAGATTTTAGTGACAATTTATCATGCAGTTTATTTGCACACGCAAGTTTACTCCTTCCTATTTTTTTCTGAATTAAAACAATGTAATTGAATATATATTCTGTGTCTAGAATGCATTTTGCAGATGCTATATGTACATATTTCAAATAAATTTTAATAATAAAAATCAAAACAGGAAAAAAAAAAATTCAAAGCTGTGCAGCAAATAACGGAGCCATTTTCGGCTTTGGGAGTACAGAATTTTTTCAGTATCTAAGCCGTGTTTTGAATAATGTATGAAAGTCTTTATTGTACAAATAAAAAGTCACTATTGTTACTATCTGTTGTTCTCCGCTTCCTGTTAAGACCGTGTAACTAAACTGAAAATGTTCCTGAATGGATTTCTACCTTTTTTCAGATTGACCAGTTTATACTGAAATACAGTAAATTGTGCAAATTAAAAGAGTTTGGTTTTCTGGATACAACAATAAATAGCACGATGAATTTTGGCCTTCCCAGTTAGACAGTTTTATATAATGCATATATTCGGCACACAACAACACCTCTAGAAGGTTTTTAATGGAGCAAGCAAGTTGAAATGTAATATAATAAACACAAGGACTCTTTAAATCATGTCTTCATGCTAATCTTAAACATGCAGCCTATGAATAAAATAAATGCAGTTGCAGTGCTGTTTATTGTAAAGTCAGTCAGAAAGTACAAAGTGAGGATGGTAAATAAATTGTAACAAGTTGTAAACATGAACCTGGGATTTTTTAAAAATGCTTTTTACATTAAGGGCACGAGACTTTTACTCTAGGATGCAAGATTTTAATGACAAATCAAGAATCCCAGGTTCATGGCAGAAAAGTGTTGTGTCTTGCCTGCAGAATTAGTCTAATAGTGCTTTAGTTATGTGGCAGTGCCAGTCGCTCAGCCCTGTAAGACGACAGATTCATGTAGGAATGCGACTTCGTAGATACTCAAGGATAGCATCTGTTCCTTTTGCTACGATCGCAGCTCTAGGGTTACGGAAAGGGTTCCCATCAAGCATCAGAGCCCTGAAAAGAACAGAAGTAAAACTAATTCAAAATTTCACTAAGCGTCACACAACATACAAATACAGTACAGGGCAGATTTTTTTTTTTATTATTTAGAAAATTGAGCGTTTGTATTAGATCATCTGGAATTAAAACTAAGCTATTAAGATTGTCCCAAAGCTATTCACAGTCCCAAACTGGGCAGAAAATGTTTCTAATTTATATCTAATGCTTCATTCACTTCACAAAATACCCATTAGCCATAATTAAATCTGAAATTTTGCCAACATTTAAAATGAACTGAAAAAAGGAAGTTTCTGGTGCAACCACTAGGTGTCACTATCATTCAATGTAAGAACACATAAGCACCAAAACTTTCCAACCTTTCCCTCTTCAAAACATTAATTCTGTAAATAGATACATACATAGAGTACTATATAAATAGCCAAGCATTTAGGTAAACAGCAGATCCAATAAATAAGTAAGTATATACTTGGTTATTTTAGGTCTAGTATGCTGATTAAAAGATATAGATATAATAACCATCCAGAAGAAACTGTGTGCATAGTTTGCTTAGAAACATTTGAATAAACAAAACAAAACAAAAAAAAAACGGAAAGAATGAGATTGGTAAAAATTTTATACCCATTAACCCTAATGGAAATACATAAACTGCAGTAGTGAGCTTCAACATTAAAATACAGGTAGGTATGATCCAAACTGCCTGAACAATAAAACCATCTGCATAATATTGTGTCTCACTCGTGCCACAAAAACCACTCTGACCCTCTGACTGTCGAGACGTGGACTAAAAAAGACCTCTGAAGGTGTGCACCACCATACAGTATTAGCACCAGATCCCTTAAGTCCTATAAGTTGCGAGATGGAGCCTCCATGGACCAGTCTTGTTTGTCCTGTGCATGCCATGGGTGCTCATTCAGTTTGGCAACAACAAAAAACTACCGGTAAACCAATGAAAAGGTCATGGGTGCCTAAGGCTCATTGATTCATGATGGGCAGCCCGTCTGTTCTGATCCCTCAAAAGAGCTACTGGTTGCTGACATCCTGGTGCCAGACACCAGAGCTCATCCCCAGAGGTCCTACAGAGCCATGCATCAAAGGGCCAGAGCCAACCCGGTCGTACAAAGGGAACCCAAAACGTAGATGGGTTTTAGGGTTATAGTTGATTGGTGAATAATTTATTTATCTGCAAAGTAGACAGTGGGAGATGTAGCTTGCTTACACTACATTATGTGATGTACAGTAGTTCTACAGCGTTCTTGCATTTCTCAAAGGTAGCAAGTTGTCACAGTGCACATATGCAATATGCAAACAATGAACTAAAATATTGGTCTATCCTTTCAACTGCAGTGACCTGAAAATCCAAGAGAATCAACCTGTGCACCTTTAACGTGTGGAACTTGACACTTTAAAAAATTTCACACTGTGCATTGTGGGAAGCTGTACTGACGGGTGCCGTACCTCAGGCTGGTGCAGTTACCCAGTTCTGGTGGCACCTGCATGATGTCATTGTTCTGCAGATCCAGAGTGGATAACCTGTCCAGCTGCTTAAGCCTCACAGGATCGATGGCTCCAACTTGATTGTTGCTTATTAGAATTGTCTCCAGAGTTGAGATGCGGTACAGCACATCAGGGAAACACTTAAATCTGAGAACGATAAAGCTTATGAATAGGATTTGAACCAGAATGAACTGTTACATGCTACAAAACTGTCCAGCAGATGGGTTTACATCATGAATTTAAGGAATTTGCCAAATATGAAACATTTAATCACTTTTAATACTTACCTATTAAATGACAGGATGATGTCCCGCAGCTTAGTAAGAGCTTGCAGCTCATCTGGCAGTGATGTCAACAGATTATTTCTAGGGAGAATTCCAATTACATTGGTGGCAATAATGCAGCTTGTTCTCATTAATTCCAGCTGTGACAGAATTATGTGCTGATTCAAATACTTTCAGAGCAGCGTGAGCACAGTACCTACCTGAGGTCTATGTGTACAAGCTGCTGGAGCTTGGAAAATTCAAGAGGAAGCGTGGAAAGCTTATTAAATCCGAGATTGATATCCGCCAGAGTGTCTCGCAGATCCACAATCCTACAGAATGAAGAAATATTTATTGTACAAATATGAACAGATGTCATCTCCACATAGCTGACTATTTTGTGAACTAATAATCATTATCTCTTACTACCTGGGAGGAACAGCAGTCAGCTGGTTTTTGCTGAAGTTCACGTTGGCAACATGGCTGTTACTGACTGCGTCAAAGACTTCATCAGGTATAGAGGCCTCTTGTTTTTCACTAAGAATAATGAGAGGAAAAATATAGTTAGACCTGACAGGTATTAGGATGAGGAACATATGTGGCCGTCTGGGAAAATGCATTAGACAACCAAAAAAAAACAGCTGTTCTACTTAAACATAAATGTTTTTTACCAAAATGAGGGATAAATATTTTTATGAACTTGCAAAGACAGAGATGGGTTTTATTGCCATTACATATAGAGAGAGATTTTAACAAGAATTGAGACAATTGGGAAAACAACTGAAGTCAGTGGTGACCATTGTATTTATTCCCATCTTGTACGACCATGGTAGGACCTCCAGTCAACATTCACACACTACGGACAATTTAGGAACGCCAGTTAGTCTAATCTGCATGTCTTTGGACTGTGGGAGGAAACCGGAGAACCCGGAGGAAACCCACCGAGCACAGGGAGAACATGCAAACTCCATGCACACAGACCCGCTGCAGGAATCAGACCCAAGACCGACGGTGCTAACCACTAAGCCACTGTGCCGCCAATAAGTCCCTCACTCCACAACAATATCCATCCATGAGTCACCTGGAGCCTATCCCAAGGAACTAAGCCATGGTACTACACCTTGGATGGAAAAGACAATTTGGTCACACCAATCAGCCTATGTCTTTCGACTGTGGGAGGAGACACGGAGTGCGTGAAGGAAACACACTCCATGCTCTCAGGACTGGAAGTGAGATCTGAACCCCTGATTAAATGTACAGTATTAATGTATGGCCCGTCGTACATCTACTGCTTATACAGCAGCTGCTTTTAATGGTGTCGAACATCTGTGAGATAAGCATTCACAATACGGTAACTACAATCATATTTTACCTCCACAGTTTCTCTCTAAACCCAAAAAAAAAAAATCCATTACGTCAATGAGTATACAGTACATTTCTTGTTGCTTTAAACAGCCTAACATGTATTATTATGCTTTAATTATGAGGAGCATGTGTCACACAAGTCAAGTCTCGATGAACCAGCTGTTGATTTTAATTACTGTCAAAGCTCCGGGTAATTTTTTAAAAAATATTCAATTACTTTAATTAAATTACTATTATTTTTTTGCATATCCCAGGTAGGAACCAGATTGCAGGGTTAGCCTGGAGACAGTGTCTTCTGGAGCAGACAGGGTTAAGAGTCTTGATTAAGGGCTCAAAAGTGGAAGCTTGGTGGTGCTGGGGCTTGAACCCTGGACCTTCCAATCAGTAATCCAGAGCCGTAACTGTTTAAGCCACCACTGCAATTTAGGCATTAATCAACACCTTCTGACCAATCAGGTTGCTAGGAACCGGCATTTCCACTTAAGCCATAACTGCAGAGCTTGATACTGATACTCCATTCATATTTCTGCTAAATAGAATAAGACGATGCACCTGTAGTCTAATGTCTTCAGCGTTTTGATGGCATGCACATTAATCTTGGCCTGGCTAGGGAGAGTCATCGCTGTGCTCGGCTCCTCTTTGGCTTTCCCATCAGGCTGCTCTGTACATCACACAACGTGGAAAAAAATAAAAACACCGAACAAAACTTCATCTAATTCTACAAGTAGATTGTATTTTGTACCTTGTATTCGACTTCTCAGATATTTCAGGAGTTCACTGGTGCCTTTCTGAAAGACAATAAAACATCATATCAGCTGTTTCTGTTCAAACACCAGTGGAATTTGCATTGAAGTCGGTTTTTAAAGTCTAGGAGAATCGTCCTGAGGCTAGAGCCGCAAGATGTAGGCTTACACTCAGAACATCTCTGCGGATCGTTCTCAGAGGATTACCATCCAGCGCCAGAGACTTCAGGTTAGGCAAAGTTCCAAGACCACAGGGCACACTGAAAAAAGAAAAATAAATAAATAAAAAACTCATTTTATAGACTAGAAAAAGGAATGTCACCACCGGGATATTTAAGAGAGATTTTTTTACTCTCAACGCTGTAGTGGAAATTTTTTCATAATGTTGGATCACTCTCATCACACAAAACAAATATGCTCAATATACTAATCAGGACTATAAAACTAAATGATGTGACTGTAATAATCCTAAAAGGACAAGCCTTTCCATATTTCCATATTCATTGACTGTCCTCCTCAGTAAAAATGAATGCAAATCTAAGAAACCCACACAATGCATTATGGGAGCACTGACTTGGTACAATATTTGCACACTATACACTGATCAGCCATGCAGTAACATTAACACTGATTATGAATTATAAACGAGCAAACTAGTGAGAGAATCATGGGCACCCGAGGCTCATGTAAGGCCAACGAGTCTGATTCGATCCCAGAGAAAAGCCAAGTGGATTCATGCCTCGAGGGGTCAGAGCTGTTTTAAGGGCATAAGGTGGAACAGACACAATATTGGGCTTTCTGTTTTGGGCTTAATACAGCTGATCAGTGTATATCATGGTACATTGTGGGATTCAGAGAATGTGTTATTTAAAAAAAAAAAAATGCAGTTTACGGCACAGCTTATATGAACTGTAGATCAACATCCAGTCTATTTTTTCTGACCTCAGCATATACTATTAATGATTTACTTCAGCTACTTCATTCATTTCGGACTTTGCACTATTCCTTTACGTTAGTGAGCCTATGAGCTATGTTACATGTTGAGCTGATCTGTTAAATGACTGTAGAGAAAATGAAGCACCTGCTAATGTCATTGTTAGTGAGATCCAGGCGCTCCAGGCCTTGCAGTACAGTTATTTCCTCAGGAAGACTCTTCACCTTGTTATCTCTCAGCTCCAAAACACTCAGAGCACTCAAGTGTTTTAGATGATCTGCCTCCAATGCCTCAATCTGATTATTCCCGCAGTGAAGCTCCTACAGAAAAAAAAACAGCAACCAGTATTAATTTAGAAAAAAAGAGAGAGAGAGAGAGAGAGAGAGAGAGACCAGGCAGCTATATTAATGCTAAATAAAGGCACTGGCAACCAATGTTTCATATTAATTTAATTCATATGGTCTCGTTTAGAAATATCTGGACAGGTGCATTGACTATTTACCTTCAGTTTATTAAAAATGATCCAAACAAGCCTTAGTCTTGTGTATGGTTAATAGCCTCTCTAAAGCACTACGTAGAAACCAGTTTTATTAGATGCAGCTGAAATACCTTGAGTGTTTTGCAGGAGGGCAGCTCCGGAAGAAAGCGCAGTTTGTTGTGCCTCAAGTACAGCTGCTCGAGAGACGCCATCTGTGCCAGGACAGGCGGCACGCTCTCCAACTGATTCCGAGAGCAGTCCAGCATTCTCAAGTCTACAGAAGGAAAGAGCTTAACAAATGCTCTCCCAAAACCACATCAGCTAAACCAGGAACAATCTGAGGCTTACTTTTCATTCCGCTGATTGAAGGGGGCAGGCACTTCAGATTGTTGAAGGACAGATTCAGTTTGACGAGACTGCTGAGGTCTGCCAGGCTGTCTGGTAGAGCCATTAATTTGTTGTTGGAGACATCCTTTAATTTAGGAGGAAATTTAGAAAACCAGTTACAGTTAAAGAACAGAGAATGATTTAATATGATGGAAACAAATAAGCAGTAAATACTCCCGAACCAGAACACTTTAAAACACTTTTTTTACTATGTGCTGAACTAATAAACCAACACTTTAGTGACTGAGTAATAAGACAATAATCAATTGTAAAAATTGTCAACTGGCTGCAAAAATGGAGTTAAAATAACCTGATTTAACCTGATTTATAATTTCAGACATTATGATCTGGGAATCAACGTGACCGCAAAGTTTAATAATGTTACTACTAATAAAACAGCAATTACTGCATAAGCTATGATGCGAATACAAGGGAAGTTCGAGTCAAACCAAAACGTTGATTGTGGAGAAAAATCTCTTTACACAGTTAAGAGAGTAAAAACTACCTCTATTTCTCTATATAATCCCCTGCTACACTAATGCACTTATCCCAGAGTTTCACTAGTGCTTGGATACCACTGAGGTTGAAATTTTCTCAGTATGCCAGAGCAGTGACTGACTGCTTCATGTCTGACACACTGACCTGCCAGGAACTCCTTTAATAGCCAACCACGAGTTGCTGTAATGTGTAAATGGTGTTCGTAAATGATTATGTATACAGTTCTCACGGACAGACGCGTCTCTTCTGCAAGTTGGCAACATGTGATCTGTCGACTTTCAAGGATCAGATGTTTCACTCATGGAACATACACATGAACGACTGCACCTCAGCCAGGATCCCCAGTCACCGTTTTATGGCCTATTATTACCGTTTGCACCATTAAAATGTTTTACTGCGGCTAAGAGTCTCATCAACTTACTGCACTGTGCTTAAAATATTCTGTAAATGTCAATTGGTTTTATGCCTCAATTTACAAGACATTTCATCACAAGTCCTGGTTTTACTTGAATGTCCCTCGTATGTTAAATTCAAATTATGATATTAAATATAGACCAATATTTATCTTTAAAACATACCAAAGTGTTTAACTTTACATATGGCTTTTTAAAGGTTTTTATCCCAACTATTAAGCCATTTTTTACATTTTATTTCTGTATAAAGTTTTCATACTCACAAAATCCTCCAAGTGGCACAACTGGCCCAATTCTGCAGGCAGCTGTTCGAGCAGGTTCTGCTGCAGATGGAGACATCGCAGGTTTGTCAGGCTCCAAAGCTCCGTGGGCAGCTCTGTCAACTTATTATGACTGAACAGAACAGCTACCATTAAAAAAGTATAAAAAATTCAAGCTCCACAAAACATTCTCAGTAAACATACCTCAGGATGAGTTTCTGTAACTGCTCCAGCTCGCCAATAGATGCCGGCAGTGCTGTGAGTTGGTTGTCATGAATCTAAGAGTCGATTCAAAACTCTTTAATACCCATTACCTTCACATAAGCCTTGTTCAAGAAAACAAATAAAACTCTCAGTGTCCAGGGTTCAACTCACGTCTAAAACCACAAGCGCAGGCAGGAGTTTGATGTCTTCAGAGATTGCCTGCAGTTTGTTGGAGGAGAGCAGGAGTTTGGTGAGATCTGTCTGCTCCCACCATCGCTCTGATTCACTGAAGGACAGGTTCTTCTGAGCTTCTTCGGGAGGGTCCACATTTATCCTCCAAACACTCTGAGGAACTTAAGTAAAGAGGAACTATTTTCAGCCAACTGAAACCATATAGTATATGAATGTATGAATGTGTGGATTGATGAATAGAAGTATTGATTGTGTATGTGATGGATGGGTGAATAACGGATGAATAGAAAAAAAAATGTGTAAATGGGGGTGAGTGAATAGAGCGATGAATGGGTGACAGGAAGGATAAATAGATGGATGGATTACATTTATTATGATGGAAGGGTGGGTGGGTGAAATGTATAAATGGATGTATGAATGGATGGGTGAAATGGATGGATCGGATGTAGTGATGGGTGAATATATAAATGAATGGGAGGCTAAACAGAATGATGGATGGGTGAATGGATTTGGACTTGAGTGAGTGTCAATGATCATTGGGCCTGCCCTTAATACATTCAGTAGATGATGAAAAAAATACATTAAATGAACATTTCATACTGTACTGTGTCCATTTTCATTCAATTGCCCAATATATAATTTAAAGACATGCCCAATATATAATTTAAAGCTCTCCGCATTATTACACTCTATGTCAGTTCACACACTGACTTCAGTTATAACCTCACCAGCTACTGAAGCTCGCGCGCGCTCTCTCTCCATACATTTCAACGGTCCTCCGCGCGACGGTTGATGACGTATGCACGACTTTAATCGACCAATCAGAGCGCACCGAACAGCTGACTTACAGCACACCCCGTCCGATGGCAAACATTTAGTTCCACGTTTAGTGTGAATGTAGCCGCTTTGTTTTATTATTTCATTTCTTTCCGCAGTGTGTTTGCATTGTGTGTGTACCTTCACTCAGCCCGCGGCCGGACAAGTTGAGCTGCCCGCTCTTCCTGGCGCTCTTCAGGAGTCCTGCCGGTACCGGACATTCCGGAGTGTCCTGCCTGAACCCAGCCCGAGGGTCAGCTACAGCTCCTCTCTTAAACCGAGACATGGAACACACACACTATTCTATAGCTCAATAGAAAATAAACATACACACACCTGTAAGGCAACACACTGCATGAAGTCAGTGTGTGCGAGTGAGAAGCCAGAAACTACACTGACTCTTCTATTTACACAATAAAAGTCTTAGTTCAGCGCTCATCATCGCCAATATTATATACTGGCATACATGTTTTTTGTTTGTTTGTTTGTTTTTTAAAACATGTATAGTAATTACATTTTTTAAAAGTGAAACTTATATTTTATATTAATTCACAGACTGATATATTTCAAGTGTCTATTTATTTTAGTAACTTTCCTAGAGCTAATGAAAACCCAACATTCAGTATCTCAGAATTATTTTTTTTTTCTAAGACCAATTAAAAAAAGAATTAACACATTAACAGATTTTTAACACAGAGCTGCTGGATTACTGAAAAGGATGAAAATGTACAGCACTAAATACTTGGTCATGGATCCCTTTGCATGAATTACGGCAGCAATGCGGCGTGGCATGGAGGCGATCAGTCTGTGGCACTGCCGAGGTGTTATAGAAGCCCAGGTTGCTCCGATAGCGACCTTCAGCTCTTCTGTGTTGTTGGGTCTGGTGTCTCGCATCTTCCTCTTCTCAATACCCCATAGATTCTCTACTGGGTTTAGGTTGGGCGAGTTTGCTGGCCAATCAGGCACAGGGATACCATGGTCCTTAAACCAGGTATTAATAGTTTTTGGCAGTGTGGGCAGGTGCCAAGTCCTGCTGAAAAATGAAATCGACCTCTCCATAAAGCTGGTCAGCTTGACCTTGGGCTGACCTTGGACCTGATAAAACACAGTGGACCAACACCAGATGACACGGCTCCCCAAACCACCACTGACTACAAACTTCAACAGTGCACCTCAAGTAGCTTGGATACTGTGCCTTAAAATAGGACTTTGACCCACTGAGCAACAGTCCAGTCCTGTACAGTATGTCCTTAGCCCATGTAAGACACCTCTGATGGGTGGCTTGACACAAGGAATGCGACAGTTGCAGCCCATGTCCTGGATATGTCTATGCGTGGTGGCTCTTGAAGCACTGACTTAAGCTGCAGTTCACTCCTTGTGAATCTCGCTCGTCGTGAATAGGCTTCGTTTCACAATTCTCTCAAGGCTGCGGTTATCCCTGTTGTGTGTTTTTCTACCGCATTTTTCCCCTCCCATTAAACCTTCCATCAATGTGCTTGGATACAGTACTTTGTGAACAGCTTGCCTACTGAACCAGCCTGAGAGACCATTAAAAGGCTCAGGAAGCCTTAGCAGGTGTTTTGAGTTAATTAGTTGATTTGAGTGTGACACCATGAGCCCCCCATATTGAACGTTTTCACTATATTCTAATTTTCTGAGATAGTGAATTTTGGGTTTTCATAAGCTATAATGAAAAGCCATAATCATTGAAATTAAAAGAAATAAACAGCTGAAATATTTCAGTCTGTGTGTAATGGATCTATATAATATGAGTTCCATTTTTAAAATTGAAAACCCAAACTTGATGATATTCAAATTTGTTGAGGTGCACGTGTATCTGTTAAGTTTTGTTTATTTGTACAAACTTATACATGTTTCTTTTATGAAGAAACATTATAAAGTCAGTACAAATAACCAATTCTGATTTAGAAATATTTGTATTCAGTACAAATACAATATAACTTTGGTCTTACAGGAAAATATCTGTATGCCAGAAGAGAAAATATCGTGCTATCTAAAAGACCACTTTTCAGAAAAAAATATAATAATAAATAAATAAATAAATAAATAAATAAGCTTCTGGGTTTTGCAGGTATGAAAAAAGTCCTCAGAAGGACTGAGGTTCTGCAGGGTTGTCAGTAAAAACCTACACGGTTCCTTATGAAGCTGCATAAATTGTACTTGAAACTATATTTTAAGCAAATCACACCAATTATTGGCTTTGTTTTGTATTATATGTTCAGAAACATTGGCAATAAATAAGAAAGAACCTATTACATTAATAAATGTATTTAAATATTGACTACTCTCACATCATTACAAAAATGTAAAGAATATCAGTTCCTGTGGATAGGCAAAGAATAACATTCTCTGATTAGCGCTGTGTCCTTACACCCCTGGTCTGTGTGCATGGATCTCAAGCATGTTCTCTCCGTGCTTGGCGGGTTTTCTCTGGATACTCCAGTTTCATCCCACAGACATGCAGCTTAAACTAACTGGCTTTCCCAAACCACCCATTGTGTGTGAATCAGCATAAGTGTGTGTGAGTGTGTGAGTGTGACTGTGAGTGTGTGAGTGTGTGTGTGCCCTGTTATGGACTGGATCTCCTTATGCCCTAAGTCTCCTGGGATAGGCAGGGTCCCGTGCAACCCTGTACACAGGATAAAGCAGTATAGAGGGTGAGTGACTGAGATTAATTCTTTAGTCCAACCTTTATAAAACTGACACTGTGGTCAAAAATATTTTATTAATGTGGATAATAAAAGAATACTAAATGCCCATGTTTGTTTTGGCATTTTACAAAACAAACCAAGTGCTTTATACTTTCCTTGTATATATTGTAATGTACAGCAGTTGTTCATTCTAATATTTTTGATTAATCACACAACTGTTGTTCTCTTTTGAACTTTACCAGGAGCGCTAATACCTGAACTTTTACTTCTTTTGAAATGACCTAATTGATGACAGAACACAAAATACAAGATATATTTTAGCATGAGTGTATGATCTTAAAGTACAAGTTGTGTAACTGTTCAATCATAAAACTTTTCCATGACCTATGGCTTATTCACATCACATCTTTCATACTTACATACAATATATGTAAATGTCTCTTTGAATGAGCAATTTATATATATATATATATATGATTATTTTCAGCTAAGGGCTATCCTTTGTAGCACAAAGAAGTGTGTTTAAGAAATGGTGAACTACAAAAACTAAGTATCCATTGTTGTTTTTATCGTAAGGTCATCTTATCTGCATACTCAGCTTGGCACAGGTTTCCGCCCTTTCTAACACAACCCTCTCATTTTTATCTGGACTTGGGACCACCATCCTAGCTAGGTTTGGGATTTGGGTCAGAATCAAACCCGTGCCCTCTGCATGGTGATGAGAAGCCCACCGCTGAGCCACCATGGACCCTGAGAACTGATGACTATACAAGTCACAAAACAGACATGACAACACATTTACTGTGCATGTTTATTGAAAAGAACAGCAAAGAACCCTATGTGGGCAACATGTAATAATACTTTAGCAGACTCACTGGCCTGGCAACTAAATATTAGTTACACATTCATCATTTCATTGAAAAAAATCACAATACTGTAAAAGCAAGAATCAGTGTGTCAGTACATACATATACACTGATATGGTAACTGAACATATAAAAATACATCTCTTGGTTAAAATTACACAAATGCATCAGTAAGTGCAGGTCTTTATGAGATAATAAGAAACTGGAAGAGTAATCTAGATTTGTTGTATCTAATTGCAGCAGATAGTACAATCATTAAAGAAGAGAATCTGCTAAATTTAGATTATTCTTACTAATAATACAAACAGGTTATTATTAAATTATCATTAAGCATAAAAAATAAATGACATAGCAATATCAATGTATTCTCCTGCAGCAAAATGTAAAAATATGTCGCATACTGCTAATTAATACATAGTTAAACATGTTGCTATTAAAAAAATGATCCTGAATTTAGATTCTCACATGGCAAGAGGAAAAAAACCCATGAGAAACATATGATAAAAACAAGCGAATCAAGTTTGTCTTATTCTACTTATAAATGATACACTAATACATTAGTAAAGATTCCGGTTAGAATGTGCATATTCCCTAATACAGCATGTGCCTTCAAGTACATCATTAAAAAGAGACATTCACAGAACACTGAAGTCAATAAATATGTAACAGGCAAAGCATATACACTGATATGACTGTTGCCCTCAGGGATCTGACCACTACCACAAGTGTGTGCGCAGTGATACATTTTGAACAATCCCAAAAAATTTCAATCATTGTTGTCAATACAAACAAGAAAAAATGCAGCTTATGTTTGGGGACCCTAGTCTCATAAAATCATTCGAACAATCCAAGAGCTTTTACTTTACAAAACAGCTCAGAAGTGCCAATTAAGTTCTAAGCTAAGTTCTACATCAATGTCTAGTTTCAAGACTGCCAGCAGATGACTGACTAATCTGTACAAAAAAAAAAATAAACAGAGAAATGGCTTAACCATGGATAAATGAGTACAAAATTTTGAAGAGTGTGCCAATCTCATGTCATTTAGGACATATTCTGTTTGTACCATATATATACACCGATCAGCCATAACATTACAGTGCAAACCAATATACCTGGAATTGTGTGGGATCGTGTCACCGGTTTACTGGTATATAATCATTAAACAATGTTAATGTGATGGTAATGTTATGACTGATCATTGTATGTACATACTGTATATCATGAACAAATGAAACAAGGGGCGTTCAAGTTGTGAATGAAGATGTAATCATGACCTTGCTCCAAGCCATTTCCACATGTTTGGGCTATTAAAGGAGTTCCTAGAAGGCCAGCATTTCAGATATGAAGCAGGCAATCTGATCATGTCTCTGGTGTACTAGGAAAACTTTCTACCTTGATGGTATCCAAGCACAAATGAAACACTGAGATAAGTGCATTAGTGCAGAGGGGATAATATAGACAAAGGCACAGTATTTTTTACTCTCACAACTGTGTTCTGTTATTCTGCACAATCAAAAATCCCGGTTTGATTTGAACGCCCCTCGTGCATCAAAAGCAATGCTGATTTATGCTAATTGTTTTGATAAATTCTCAGAAAATACATCCAAGTGTAAGCTTTTTGATGTTTAAGATATCGGTGATTATAATTTACAGTAGCTATGCTACAGTAGACTTGCATACAGTATATATATATATATATATATATATATATATATATATATATATTAAAAACAATCATGATGAAATAGAGAAATAGCTGAAGAAAGAAGCCTTGAGGAGCCATTCAGTTGACTACGCAACCAATAAAGAGAAGAGCGCAGCCAAGCTGATCACCAGGAGTAAGGAGGCTGAAGATACCACTGCAGAAGAAATGCAATGAACAAAATCATTACAAAACTTCCCAAACAAAAGGAAAATCTGGGTCATTCATTTATTTATTCAGGGTCATGGTGAATCCTGAGCCTATTGCAAGAACACTAGACAAGTAATGGGATTACACCCAGGACTAGATGCCATTCTGCCACTCTTTAACAGGGCACTGTTTAGGCACATTCACACATACTCATTCACACCTAGGTGCATTTATGTAAGCGTACCCAATCCTCCTACCCACTTTTTCTTCATGAGGTACTGTAAAAGGAAACGATCGTGGAAAAAAAGAAGAAGATGAAAATGCCATACAGGTACTAACCCGGCGCTCAGGATTAGGCCCTGGAGCTGTGAGATGACAAACGTACCCAGTACACCACTATTACACCTATTTAGATGCATATAAAAAGATCACCCATGGCCCATTTAGAGAACAGAAATGAGTTTACCTGCTGAGGAGGTATTGCATTCTATGGCTAACAGCGCATCCATGTAGCTCTGACCAAGCCAATCCTCATAGGTCTTCTTCTCACCAACACCAATTATGCTCACTGTGGAGTCTTTAAAGATCAGATCCGATCCGTCATATTGACTGGAGTTAAACATCTTGAAGTCTGTGTTAGTGCTGACCCCGAAGAATTGCTGAAGATACAGTAGTAGACCCAATATAAGCATTGTGTACTATCTGTCATTTCTATCACAAATAAATGCTGATATTTAAGGCTACATACACCCACCTGAGCTTTGTCTAAAAGACCATAGATGATGTGAGGGTTGGTGTCGGGCCGAACCATCACAGCATGCGAGGGGACACGAGCAAGGTTACACTGTTTATACTGACTGACTTCAGCACGAGACTCTTGAGGACACAGCAGTTGGAAATCTTTCGAGTTCAAGTTGAGGGCCCAAGGATCTGTACTATTACCTGATACAGAACATTTTCATCTGTATTAGGAAATTAGATTATGAGATTGTGCTTCTATAATGTACAGAAGTTTAACAACTCCAAAGTGTGATGTACTGTACCATCAGTGTTCTGGAAAACGGTGGAATGTTTCACAAATGCAACCTCGCCTGCTTCCTGAACCAGACACCTGAAACGAGAGGTCGTTCGTATGTTTATACTGAAATGCAGAAATGCATAAAAATCTACAAATACATTTCTAACATCAGTCAGTTACCTGAAGGCTCCGTTGTAACCATCAAAGAGATCCTGGCCTTTAGCACACTTGTTCTGGCCACTGGCGTCTCCGATGCACTGTGTACAAAGGTTGCTGGGAAATCCAGGCTGATTGGCACCAGGTACACAGCTTGCTTTAAAGAACTCTCCAGCAGCTAGGTTAAAAATACACATGAAAGCTTTTTCATGTAAATAAAGAAATTTATGTGCAAATAAATTCCACACGTGCAAAATCGCAGGTACATGTATATCTAGTACAACATGAGCAGTACAGAACAATTACAAATTCTGCACACACAAAATATATTAAAAATATAAAAAATATTTTGTGAATTTTTTTTAATTCATATATTACATTTTAATGATATTATTTTATATAACATCATTGATACTACTGAGGAATAAGTTGTTCTCAGCCCGATCTCTGCTCTATTCCCCTGGGATATAAACATGAATCTGTAAATCTTTAAAATTCCCTTGTCATTCATTACCATGGAATATTTTCAACAAAGAAAAAAAATGGTTGTTGACCTGCAAAAAAAATAAAATAAAAAAAAAATCAGGTTCAGCAGTACATAAAAAAAGAGAAAAACACTGGCAAAATACAATTAAGCAGAATTAGAAATTCAAGGTTCACAGGTCTAAAATTAAAAGGCTTTGAAATTTGCCAAAAATGTGTCAGATAAAAACACCTGATCAAAGGCCATTTAGCAATTTCCTGAACATATAAATGAAATGTAAAACATTTTTTATTGTATATACAGTATACTAGACAGTACTGATTCTGGAATTGGCAAGAAAAAATGTAATACTGTACATTAACTGACCTAAACACATACCTTAAAATACACTGATACATTCACTACGAGTGTTGATCATGCAAGTTAAAATGGATGTTGCACACAGACCTTGAACTAAGCCACAGCAGTAGTGATACAAAGAGACGCTCTGTTAACTAACCTTGAGCAGCTTGGCACTTCTGTGCTCTGATAAGGCCTTTCTCAACAAGCACGCCTACTGGAATGTTCCAGCCCGCAGTCCTGCCGTAGCCTGTGTGACACGATGTCCGGCCCCTCAGATCACTGTATCTTTGGATGTCTCTATTGCTTTTCTTTAAGACAGCCACAGCGTAGTAGATACTGCCATCGCTGTCCCCTAAAATGACAAAACATGGTGATGTATGAATTGAGATTGTCTCACAGGCTTGGTATAAGTGTTTTGCAACTCAGTACACAGAGGAGGACAGCAGTGATTACATTGTGACACTGTGACAATATTACAATGTTAATATTATGGGAATAATAAGAGATGATAAGGCTGGCTCCTAACCTGTGTAGCTTTCTCCTGCAGCAGGCACCAGGCCATACGTTTTCCCTGCAGTAAAGATATAGCCTCCATCAAGCGTGATGGCATCTGCCTTTTTGTTCTGTGAATACAGAGCGGAACATTTGAACAAGTCCTTAAAAAAAATATATATATATACATATATATATATATAAACGCGTAGTTCTCATCTGAAGTGGTCTACCTTTATTTTCTCCATGCAATCTTCCACGGATGTTCCATATAAACACTGGATGTTTGGTGCGAGTCCTTTTTTTTTAAAGGCTAGAGCCATGTCTCCGCATTTATGCTGCTCACCAAAGGACAGCACACACCAGGTCAGGGTCTCAGGGACATCTACACCACACAGACACAGACACACACACACACACACACACCATATATAAGGACTGTACTAATATACAAAATACATTGCCAAGTATAAAGGTAGTTAAAGTAAAGTATTTTACTCATTTGAAATAGGGGTGGAAAGTGGTGGAACCATGGCCTCGCACTTCCAGGTTCAAGGGTTTGAGTCCCTCCTCAAGTCTGTGTGTGTGAAGTTTGTGCGTTCTCCCCGGGTATTTTGGTTTTCTTCCCACATAGGCTAATCGGTATTCTCAAATTACCCAAAGTATGTGTGTGTACTGTATGTGTATTCTGTGATGGATTGGCACCCTGTCCAGGATGTACCCCACCTAGTATACAAGTCTCCTGGAATAGGTTCCAATACAATATGTAATTCTGCTGTGCAAATGTGTGTCATATAAATTACGAGCAATGGTAAGGACAGGTATGCGTTTTATATTTGTTTAGAGACTAGACCTTAAGAGATAGCCACTGCAAGGATGCGGCCTGAAGTGAAATATGAAGGAAAAAAAAGTTGATCTTCTTAATACATTGGGAACGCTACGCACATGGTTTTGCACATGTAGTGTAATCAACTTTAACTGTAAGTGACATTCACTTCACATGATACACATGGCAAAAATACTTTTAGTATACTATTAATACTTATACCAATACTATAATACTAATACTAATACTAATAATATACATATTTAATCAAATGATTCAACTTTTTTGCCTGAAAAAAAAAAACATGAGTATCCTCGTAACTACATCAAGGTGCTGTAAAAAGTGTTTTTTTTTATTGCTAAAAAGTTTTCTGCAAACAAACAAAGAAACTTTTTTTATGATTCTGACATAACCTAGTCATACATTATGATATATCTCATCAATATCTAGTTTATATCTAGCCTCATCAAATTAGGGATATGGTATCTCACACACTAATCAGGCTTTCTGCTAGAACACAATTATCACCACAATTATGTAACACTTTTTTTTTCAACTACTGTCGAAGTCCAGTGCTTTTGAAGGTATTGATACAGATCAAATTTTGGATGAAGTGACCACACATATACTGTACACATGCTTTTGATATACTGTAAATACTGTATGGATTAAAAGAAGAGTTCTAACCATTGCAGTCCATAGCTTTCAATATGTTATAGTATTCTCGTCCCATCCAAGCAATGTAGTCCTCATGCTCAGCAGGGATAAAGCTTGTAGAGGTGTCACTGAACAATAGGTTTTCACCATCAAATTCCGTCGAGGAGAAAATGGAAAAGCCAGACTTTTGCTGCAGGGATAAAGACATTTTTTAACACGAGCTCAAGACTTGACTTGACTTGACATATATTTAACATATTAAAATTAACATTAGGTAAACAATAAAATATGTTGGGCAATGATATTATAGAACAATAATTAATGCCGAGATGGTGTCATTATTTTAAAATAGCAGCATTGTTCTATTAACCATCTACCAAAAGTAATCCAAGGAATAAAAACTAGTGAACCAGCGACAAGGTCATGGGCGGCCAAGGCTGATTAATGCATGTGGGGGAGTGAAGGCTGGCCTTAGAAGAGCTACTAAAGCTCAAATTGTTGAAAATGACTTAATGCCTTAATGCTGGGTCAGATAAAAATGAACCAGAACACACAGTGCATTGCCATTTGTTAGACTGTATATGAGCCTGTGTAGCTGCAGACCAGTCAAGGTGCCCATGTTGACCCATGTCTACCCCCAAAAAATGAAACAATGCTATAGTATCAAGCATTTCATCACATAATATTTAAGAGAGTGCTTCTTACCTGTCCCTCTTTAAGCATGTTATATATTGCAGACCTGTCCATGTCAAAGCGGACCACAATGCCTCTGGATGGAACTCGTGCCAGATTGCAGCGTCTGTATTCTGAAACAGGACGCCGGGTTCCATCTGAGCAGAGCAATTCAAAGTCAGCAGACTTGAGACCCTTCGCCCAAACGTCCCCTTGTCCTAAAAGAAAAAAATAATATTATGTGAAATAATCAGTCTACTGTACTTTGCTTTTCAGTGTCATGCTTAATGTCCTGCTGCGGGGTCTGATTAGTATTCTGTCCTGTGTTGTTCTGTGCTACACTTATGGGGGATAGGATAGGATAGGGATAGGGTCCATCTACATGCCATCCGGGACATCTGGGATGGATACTCCCCACCCTTATATTGTGTCTGTCGTTCTGTAGCAGCTACTAAAGGGATCAGGTTGCTCAAAGCTCAACTGTCAGTCACACACTACGGGTAATTTAATGTCTTAGGACTGTGGGAGGAAACCGGAGCACCAGGAGGAAACCCACCAACTCCATGACCACAGACCCAAGGCGGGAACAACGAGGTGCAAGGTGGCAGTGCTAACCAGTAAGCCATTGTGCCACCATAAACATATGGGAGTGATACTAAAAATAACAACAGATTGATAAGAAATGGACTTGCCATCAGTGTTTTCACCAACTGTGGTGTGCTTAACAAATGCTACTTCTCCTGCTTCCTCAACAAGGCACCTGCAGTAAGGAAAAAAGAAAGAAAGAAAGAAAAGAAAAAAATATATATATATTAATGTTTCCTCCACAGTAATGCTCATGTCACAATTTTACAAATTATCAGTGTCTGGGTTTTAAGTATCTGAATGTTATCCCTGGCTTAAATATGTCGTCTCTTAATTGTTATACAGTAAGTTGTGCATGTTAGAATCATTACCATCAACAAGTATCATCCTTAGTTTAATGAAAACGTGCGATTAATCTTTTTAAATCTGAGCATTTCATGTAATAGACATATAATACCACAGCACTTTGTTGGTTATCTCGGGTGTCTCCATAGAGAGCTGTAGACTTTAACAAAGAGTCTTTATTTAAAGAGACCATGCCTACACATTCCTCGCTTTAGCTCTGCCTTTAAGATCTTGTTCCTTTGATTTTGAATCAGTATTGACTTGTAGCAGGCTTTGCTGAGTAGAATCCTTGCCTTGATTATGTATTGTCTTGTATCGTTTCTGCCCTGATCATAATCCTGTCTTGATTCTTTACTGTATTGTGTTGGTGTAAGTATTCATTGCGCTGAATGTTTACTGTCCAGGAATGACAAATGACTTTTCTTGACTAGTGAGCCAACGTGTTCAGGTAGTATTTGCAAAGCATACTGAAAAGTGCACTACCTGAAGGCTCCATTGTATGAGTAGTATTTCTCCTTGGTGCTTGCTTCACACTTATGCTCTCCAGATCCATCTCCTGCACAGAGCTGGCACAGAGACGGAGCCTGGCCTATTGCTCCAGGAATGCAGCTAGCGCTGAAGAATTCTGCAACCCCTAGACATCCAAAAAAAAAAAAAAAAACAGTTTCTCCTCCACTCGTATCCTCTTCTGTGATGTCATTTTTTGATAACCGATTAATGCACTGAAGAGAATTTTTGGAGAACAAGAACAAGAACATAAATCAGGGAATAATGCTCTTAGACATGATGTGCGCACCTTGTGTCACGTTACAGGCCATAACAGACATCTTTCCCCTGTCAATCAAATAGCCTATGGGCATGTTCCACCCAGCTGTACGGCCAATCCCAGTGTGGCATGTCTTCTTCCCCTTCAGGTTGTTGATGTTGATGTATGAATTCGTCTTCTTCACCACAGCAACTGCATAATACGATGTTCCTACAGCTACAATATAAGTCAGAGAGTTCACAGAGCCAATATGAGCTCACATCAGCTTTAACAGGGAACAGGTAATATTTAAAGATAACACACTGGTGGTTCATGCCATGCAATCAGACTGTAAATACAGTATGTATTCTAATAAATAAATAAATAAATAAATAAATAAATAAACAAATCTCTTTTAAATATATAGTATAAAACTATCTAGCATATATAATGATAGCACTATGTGTAGAATTATATAAAAACTCATACCATCAGAACTGGACTCTGCTGCAGCAATTTGGAATTTGATTTCCTTTCCAAAATCATAGATGTCCTTGGCACTGGTGGAAAATGCATCAACTTCATTTCCCTAAGGACAACCATAAAAGATAAGCTGAACCATAAACTGTACTTTTTCATTTACTAATGCAGACTGCCAGATCAATACGTATGTCTGTAACTACACTGTCTTTTTACCCTGGAAAGTAATTTGTCAGTTTTACAAAGTGCATGTCATACATGTGTAAAAGTTGTCACAATGGTTTCTTACTGCTCAAAAGGACACTAAAAGGAATGACAAAGCACTGCAATGCTACATGTCATGACCTAACTGCACTCTATTAAGAGTGATGGTTTCATGTAGAGGATGTTACCTTGAGTTTCTGCATGCACTCAGTGACTGAGTTTGTGACGACACAGCGCAGCGAAGGCCGGATAGAGACGCTGCTGAACGCTGCTGCCATTTCATTGCACTTGGCCAGTTCGTTTTGTGAAATTGCACACCATCTTACACTGGTTTGGCCGCACACTAGACACACGATAAATTCATTAAAATCTATCTATCTATCTATCTATACAAGCTTATAGTGTTACAGTTATAATGACAACGAATGCATTGTGTATCTTAACTTCTTGGCATAACATAAGGCCTATGCTTGTGTCTAATTGTCCTATTCTGTCAAATTTCCATTTCTTTAATACATGTTTTTAATTCTTTATGAGAATCACAAACATTGATTGGAGTAGCAGATACATCTCAACAAAATACTACCCATGATCTGTAAATCCTTCATAACGGCTCTAATCTGCGGTGCTGGTTGCCAACTGGTGATTTCTGAGGCTGGTAGGGTTACATGAACTACATGAACTTCTCTGCAGCAGAGGTATGTTTTGGTCTCGCTTTCCTGGGAAGGTCTTCATGAGAGACAGTTTCACCATGGTGCCTGATGGGTTTTGCAAATGCACTTGACAATACTGTTCTTGCAGGATCTATTCCAGAAAGGCTCCGTGTCTTAAAATAACAATGACAATTGTTGTTGTTATATAATAACCTTATTCCATACATGTTATTTTATAGTTTAAATCCCCAGTATTGTTGTAAAATGTAGAAAAGAAATAATTAAACCAAAATTTTGCAATTCTCAGATCCCAAACTTTTGAGCGGTTGTACATAATGTTGTTAGTCATTCAGCTGCTCCTGTCGAGGAGTCGCCAAAGCAGACCTTTTGAACTGCACCAGGTTTTACCCTCCCACTTTGTCAGGGCTCGGGACCGGCACTGCATCTAGTGGCTAGGGTTAGAGCATTGGGTGGGAAAATATTTATCCTTAAGTGAGTATATACAGTATTTACCCTTGTGATGCCTTGTAAAGCCTATTGGTCAAGCTAAAGAGCTACACACACTAATGATAAGTAAATACTCTTGCTATTATTGCTATTATTAAGCATTTCACTGCATATCGTACTGTGTATGTGACAAATAAAATTTGAATTCATTATTTTTATGATTGTTAGAGCATATTATACCTCTATGCATTTATTAGTTGGCAGTTGATTAGTTAAAACTTAATCAGAAGCATTCATGGCTGAATAACTGTATTATATTCACATGCTGGTGGGAAATCAATAGTTTAAATCAACATTATACAGTAGGTCAGTTTCTGTATGTCCAGTCAAAAATATGTTACACATGTAGTACTTCTAATTAAATAAGCAACAAAAGTATTAATTCTAATAAGGCTTGCTCTCTTTGAAGTATTCTGAACCTATACCTAAACCTGTACCTAAACTCCGAACTTATACAGTAAGTAAAGTCATTTTTTAAAATTTTGTTTTCACTTATTGTTTTTTAATTATTTATTTAGAGACACGACTGCTCTTCTTTTCCTGCTTTGGTGTCACAAGCCAGAGAACTAGAACTGACTCAAAAAAAAAAAATTTTTTTAAAAATGCATCCATAAAAAGGTCTTACATTTAATTTTATGCCAAACAACAACAAAACCAGTCAATTTAGAGAATGAATCCTGAGACACGAGGGATGAAGCCACTGCCTTCCTCTTTGGATAAAATGCAGAAGGATGCACATTGAAATCAATCAATAAGAGTAATTTAATAAGGTAAAATGTGTACAAGAATGTGTTTGCTGGGTGTATAGTGGGGTTAGTGATGGGGTGAGACAGGTAAAGGCTTACCGCTGTGTGTGATGAGGAGCAGCGTGCTCAGTGCACTCCACACGTCCATGACTCCAAACTGCTGCTTTTACAACACCGTCTGCTTTCTAAAGCCTCCAGCAGCCCAAAGTCCAACCCGAGACAAAGTCCAGAACTTTTTTCTTTTGATTTGTGATCCAGTAATCTCAGTCTCTAATCTTTTTTTATTCAAATGCACAAGATTGTGGGTGAAATGGGACTATCAAATTAAGTGTACACCTGAAGTGACACGTACAAGGAAAAAGCATGCAAGCAAGCACACACGCACATAGTGTGTGTGTGTGTGTGTGTGTGTGTGTGTGTGTGTGTGTGTGTGTGTGTGTGTGTGAGTGTGTGTGAGTGAGTGAGTGAGTGAGTGAGTGAGAGAGAATATTTCTGGTGCTGTTCTATCACATGGGCAGCAAAAAAAAAAAAAAAGAAGAGATTTTGTCCTTGTGTAGCTTTTACATATTAAGTGTATTTTAATAAAATAAAAGTTTGTACATGTACTTAATTCAAATTAATTCATTTAACCTAAACATATTATTTATCTATCTAATATAAAAGGCATCTAATTTCGTTTATTGTGAACATGTTCACTAACACTGCTACTTAATTCTGTGCCTACAAATAAACATAGAGCCTAAAGTAACTTTATATTTAAAAAGTAACCTACTTAAATCAATTTTTCTTTTATTATAAAACCTAAAGTTTAAGGAAACCCTGAAAAAAAAAGAACTGGCAGATATTTATATTATTATGGATATAAAAACATGACATAGTCTCGTCCCCCCTAAAAAAAAGAAATATAGCGAGAGAGTGGAAAAGAGAGAGAGGCAGAGACAGAGACGGCTTTCATTACACACTCACTCTCCAAACCCCACCTATGAGGCCCACAGTGGGTACAATGAAGTCGTTCAGGTGAAGGGCGTCATTAACATCAGGGCTCAAGCAAAATCCAGACCTGGAGAGCCAATGTTTGATTTTGAATAAGCATTCAAATGATGCACAGTAAAATGACCCAATGCTTGATTAGCTCCTCTAAAACTCAACTGTTACTATCTAAATAACCTCAAACTAACCCTTTAGACGTCCCATTACTGACTACGTCTCTAGTAGCACTACTTTAATTCACTAAATTTGACTGAATGTGTTGTAACTTAAACCACAAATCAAACCCCAGCATATTGACACATTTGCTTTAGTAAAATAAAGCATAAAATAAAGTTACTGATGATTATGGAGATTTATTATTTTATAACAGGTTGTTTGCCTGCTTAGATCATCATAAACGTTCACAGAACCAGGGCAAGCAGAGATACTGTTGAACAGTTACAGATTAATTGTAAACGATGAAACAACACCGCTTGTTAAATTTAAAGCTGGGTCTGGGGGAAATGTGAAATATGCATAGCTTCATGAGCAAGCAAGCTAAATAAAATAATAATAATAATAATAATAATAATAATAATAATAAAAAAACATCCCTGTGTCGGATTCATCCCCTTTAATCCTCACTATGATTACGCAGTCAATAATTGTTTCCTTTTTTTGGTCGAACTCTTTCATTCTTTTTTTGGTACATGTAAACATGATTCTTTTTATGCATTTATACATTTATACCTTTATTTAACCAGAACTAGACTATTCTATACAAATACGCTATATAAGAGCAAATAATCTAGAGTGATCATAAGAAATTCAAAGTAAATCTAGATTTCCTCGTTAACAACATCATTTATTAGATAAAACAATATTTAGATTCTCTAAACACAGAACCGCTGTTATGTAGAAAAAAAAACAAAACAGATAAACGAACCGTGTTCCTCACTAGACCTATTATCTTTGTATAGAAATGGTAAATGCTCATCGTGTGATGACAAAGAAAGATGCATTCATTGAAATAAAAAAACAAAAACAAAGTGATTTGTTTATTAGCACTTCTTGTTCGTTTGAGCAATGGAATGAATCAGATCAGAATATTTACAATGTCCAGTCAAAAATGTGTTAGAAAGCTGTGGTCCAATGGAAGCGTGTCAGTCTTTTAGAAAACAATCATCTCCGAGTGGAAATGAAAGTGAGAGCTGGATTCTGTGAGAGTGCCCTCGAGTGGAGAAATAAAGGCTTGTGTTTGAGAGAGCCTCAGGGACCCTCTGTCCAGCTAACAGTGACCTGTGACTGTGTCTAAAGGACAGGGTTTACAAGCTTCTGCGTGACTTTCAACGACAAACCCGGCATCTTCACAACTCCGGCTAAAAATGCAAAAGGCGTGTTCCAGTTTTTGTACTGATTACACACGTTTTTATAAATACTATTGCTTTTAAAACCATGCACACCACGGGAGACAGGATTCACATGGAAGAGAGGGCAGAGGAGAATGAACTGCTAAGCGAATGCATTTGAAAAACTCAGCCCACTCAGCCCAAGTTTGACTTCACCAAGGGCCATGAAAAGAAAAGAAAAAAAAAAGTTGTTAAAGTAAGGGAAAATATATTCTTTTTTTATATTTATATAGACTGATATAATTTCATACATATATTTATTCCATATAAAGATAATTATTCCCAGTTATTATTTAGTTAAAGTTCAATATAGAGTTTTTTATTATAACAAAATAGGCAGTATACTTAGGGTTAAATACATGTTAAAATCTCAGTGTACAGTAAATTCTCTTTAGATTTGCATTGTGAATTTATGTCCGAAAATAAAACATTCACCTGAATTTTAAACAACATTTTTCAGCCATGCCACTGTAAACCTCAAATTTATACTCTCATAAACACCCAGATCTGCGGAGGACATCCAGGAATCCTTCAATCAAGATCATATTTTGTGCCAGGTCAGCAGTCGAACCATCCACAAGTTTGTGCAGTTTAAAAGCTGGATAATTGCATAAGTTAAATCTTTTGATCCTTTTATAAGATCATAAGGAGTATACAGTATGATAGGGGGAGAGAAAAAAAAAAGATATTGTGGCTGTGGTTAATGAAGCTCAAATATATGTGTAAGAAAAAACATAAAAATCAATGTAGGTTAACTAGAACAGAACCATCCAAAACATGCTTTTAGTGCTGAAACGTGCAAAATTTTGCTCCAAGTGATCGTACACAAGTGCACGTTTTATGCTCTGCTATGCGAAAAAAAAAATCCAAACAAAATCCAAGTATATGCATTAAAATCTTTACCATCTATAAGATCACCTGCCTTAAACATTAAGGAAGCTGTACTATACTGAATAATCTCGTAATGCGGCCCTGGTTAGGCGTAGCACTTTTCCCTGGAATCGAGTCTTAATGAGATGTGCTGTCTGCCCACTCTCACAAGCACGTCCTCGGATATTTGGAGCATTTCATATTTCAATTCACCTGAAAAAAAGAGCAAAGGAAACAAAAAAAAAAAAAAAAGAAAAAAGAAGGGAATATGATTTCTCTAATTTCAGCCATCTCACAATTTCTCCCTGGATGGCACCCAGATGTACGGTCCAGACTGATCTTCTATGATCTGTTTAACCTGGTTGTAGATCTCCTCCAGGGTGTCCCCTTGTACAATGGCTAGGATAAAAGAAAAGAACATTTTATAAAAACAAAGAAAGTAGCAAGGATGATAAAACTAGTTAAGACAACATAATATGTAGATCTGGTTTATATAGAAATGTGGGGTGTTCAAGTCAAACTGGGACTTTTGATTATGCAGAACAATAAAAATAAATAAAATAAAAATAATTCTCAGAGTAAAAACATTCTACCTTGATAGTGTCCAAGCACTAGTAAATCGTTGGGATAAGTACATTAGTGTAGCAGGGGAATATACATTTAACTCTCATAACTGTGTTCTGTTATTTTGTAAAACCAAAATTTCAGGTTTGACTGGAACGTCATATGAGCCTGCGCCTGTGTAAAATCTGTTGATCCTTCATAATTATAGTAAAAAAAATTTTTTTTTTTTACAAATTTTGAATTTCCTTGAAGAATTTTTTTTAAATGGCATTAAAAGATAAACTACAGTATTATTCCAATTAACCTCACTACATTAAATTAATCTGTTAAAGCTCATCATGATTAAAAATCATGTAGCCAAATATTAGTGGAAATCTGACTATCACAGTGACATATGATTTTTGTACATGACACTCCAGAGTTATTCCCCCTTCCTGTTTTAAAAACCTCCACACATATACACATATACAATATGAGAAGTCTTTCCACTAGAGATTAGCTCAACTAGCTGTTGAGATTTGTTTTCAGCCACGATAGCATATTCACAAGGTCAGACACTTGGGGTCACTGGTGGTCTGGGGTGCATACAGTGTTGCAGTTCATCTCAAAGCTGTTATATGGGGTCATGGTCAAGTGTCCTCAAAATATTGGCCATACGATGTAAAAGACAAGAGAATCTAAAATGATACATGCATGTGGTATGTGAAGTAACCATATATTTTACGCACAAGTGAAGTGCTCTGTAAACTCCTGTTCCAGTTTCATTGCTCGGTCAAATGTTTTTTTGGCCTGCTCCTCGGTCAGCCTCTTATTCATTTCTCTAATGAGAAAAAAAAATCAGAAATGACAGATTTTTAGTCATGCATTGTTGCACTTTTCATCATATGCAGTATTCCTGTCCAGAACATTACACACATTTTCTACACAAGTCCCCTGTTCTCTACGTACAGTAGTATGTGCTGTATCTGAGACGGTCTACAGTGAATGGTGTATACAATGTAAAGTAAAACCTAGTGATAAAACAGTAAACTAACACAGACTCACAAAATATTTTCCATTGATTTTGGTTTGATGAACACGGCGATCGGGTAGAGCTGTGCTAGGTGGAGACGTTTGATAGCATTGCCGGAGACGTCAAGGATGCAGTGTTTACCCTGTACAGAAAAGGAGAAGGGAAGCAAAATGTCTATTATGTATATGTAGTATAATATAAAATAAAGGAGTGGCAGAGATCTTCACCTTTTCCGCAACCTCTCGCACTGATTGTACACTTGTGCCATACAGATGATTGTTGTACTGGCCCGCCTCTATGAACTTGTGATCCTGGATGTCCTTCTCCATCTGCTCTCGGGAAATGACGAAGTGATAATCTCTGCCATCAACCTCATATTCTCGCTTTGATCTGGTTGTATCTGCAACAGGGAGGAAGAGGATAGGAAGAAGATTAATATCCACATTAAAGATTAAACAGCAATTTTCTTTTTTTGAATTTAAATTGAAATCCGAGGTTGGACGTTCATATGAGAGGAGTGATAAAGATGCAGGACACAAGCTACTCACGAGGGACACAGGATCCAAACTTATGAGAAAACTCTGATATCAGGTCATCGTTGATCCGGTCCTTCATAGGGCCCAGGATGATCACAGGACGAGTATAATTCACTGCGAAGTCGGAGACAATTTGTTTAGGGTTTTTGCTGATCAATTATTTCAAAGAGTTCAAATCTAATAATTATCTGAATAATGAAATGATAAAAAATTATAAATGCAATATACAGTATTACGCAATCTGATCCGTAGAACCCCCCTCTGTTGTTTTGTGCTTTAATTGGACATCTGGATTCATCAGGTTACATGTCCTTTTATAGTACCAAGGCTCCACATTCTAACAAACTGAAGCCTTGTTTAAAAGTAACTCTTAGTTTGAAAAATAGACTTACCTTCCTGCTGAACCACAGACTCATATGATAGGACATACTCTTCCTGTCCACCTGGTAAAATAAAGAAAAGACAAGCCTTTAGCAAATACTCAACCTTTACAATTACCTGATCTAAATACTGCAAGTCTGAATAGCATGTCAGTATTTTATTGCTGACATTGCAACAATATGTTGTATTTACAAGGCTTTTATTTAATATAAAGCTTTTCATTCAAAGAGAAGAATGGGATTATGGTGTGGCATGAAGTGTAGACAGGAACGTTCAGGGCTTGCACTTTAAATCTGCTCATACACAAAGTTCAAGTGATTAGGTAATAGTTCAGAGAAGTATAAACACCAGTCATAAAGTAGAAACAACCTGGATAACTAAGCCAGGTCACTGATAACAGAGGTAATATCCGCTTTATCAGGTTTAAGAGCTATGATTTTAAAAAACAAGTTCATTACGTTTCTTGAAACAGCAGATGGTTCGACTTGGACACATCATTACTGATGAACCCAGGGTCATAGGGCGTATTAGGTTTTACATCAGACACCCTCACCTGGGCGACCCATCCGGGGGTGAATATTCCTCGATTTGTGCCCAAGTATTAACCCACTTTCTTTCCCTTATATTCATTTATTCTCTAAAATCTGTATGATATAATAATAAAAACTTTGTACATCAAAGACTGGGAAAATAAAAACATGGTAAACATCTGACAAAGACAGACGAAACAGGAGAGGAAATCGAAAGGGAAACACTTACGGTAGCTACTTTCACTATCACTGGCATTAGAGGTTACATGCTCTGAAATCAAAAAAAGGGCAACTTAAGCAGCACTAGACGGCCACACCAGAAAACAAACCACTGGATCTCAGTTCCAGTCATGAAGGCTAAGGTTCCGGTGATCAAACATACATTAACTATGCATCAATAAATACAGTAGTCCTTAGTTAGCATCATGAGTTGTGTTAAGATGGTAGAAACTAACAGAAAAAAGCCTTCAGGATTGAAACTGAGATAAAACACAGAAATAATGTCAGTGACCAGCAGATGGCAGTGTTAAAGATCTGCGAGACCCAGGAAAATGCTAATCATCTCACACTTTCCAGTTTAATTCCTTTTTCTGCTGCTGTACGTTCACACCACAGAAATAGAACGCACAGTGTTGGAGCTCAAAGAAAGAAAATTCTGTAAATGTAACAGTGTAAAAAAAACAGGTACACTCAAGTGTTCCAAATATATATTTTTTCTGTTATATTTTTGATAGCAGCATCGATATGGTCTCCAGAAGGTCTTGACACTGCCATAGTAAACTGCACATTGAGACACAACTTCACCATAGACAGATGTTTCTGTGAGGCTTCAAACACAGATGCTCACCCTTTAATCCAACATGGGCAGTGTATATAGTATGACTGATTTAAATACCATAATCACTTAGAAGTAGTCTGAGATTTTTGGGGGAAAGTTTGCTTAAACGAGTGGAACTGTTTAGTGTTCCCTTAAAAGATATCCGCAAAACGCCCAAAGCAACCTGTTTGGCCTAAAATACTTTTGCATAAGGGGGGCTTTTTAAATCAACAGGTAATATGACTGACAAGCAAGTAGAAGAAACTTATTCTGATGTGAGAATCTTTATTTTATGCCGATGCAAGCACATCAGTGCTGGTTATCACCGGCATGTACTGTTTTTTATTGTATGAAAGCCAGACCTGTTCTAATGCATGTGGCATTAAACTTCTGACAACACAGTAGATTTTTTTCAAACTCAGGTTGGTTCAAAATGTGGGATACTAGTCAGACAGAAAACAAAAAATATATTTGTTGTAAGTTGTAAGTCTGGTGGTCATAGCTATGGCTAAACTCGGATAAGTTAGTAAGAGAAATTATACATTACTAAAAATAAATAATAAAATTAATCCTCCACAGTATTGCATAATCAGTACTTAAAGGGAAGGAAGTGGCATGTTTTTTATTAAATTTTATTCAAGCTTGCTATGTTACCCAGGGACTAGAATAGTTTAAATTCCTGTCCTGAAGACTTTCCCATGGTATAAACCTTTCTGACCAATACAGTCAGCTGATGCCCCAGAGATATTACGCTCCATAAATATTAAACCTGCTTAATAATTCTCCCTTAAATAAATAATTATGTTTATCTTTTTTTTCTTCTTCAAATCTTAATTATTCCTAGCTTTAAGCTACAGTATGTACAGTACTATGCAAAAGTATTGAGCCACTCCTCATTTCATTATATTAAATGAAATGGAATTATTTACTGAAAAAGGCTGAAAAGTGCCTAGAGGTATCATTTAAAAATTGGTTGTTTATGTACCAACTTCAGCAGCAACCTCATTTCCCGTCTTGTCTGTTCCAACCACTCAGAATGCAGCATCACACGTATACTAATCACCTGTCATCATCTGCTCCCGTTTCTCGCTGGTTCATGCTTTAAGCTTTTTTTTTTTTACACTTGAATGATTAATTGGTCACTGCATGGCTTAACAATTAAAAGAACATCCCTCAGAAACTTGGCAGAAAATATAAGAGCAAAAATAAGAGGGGTGGATGAACAGTACTGTAAATTGTCTACCGTACAAGTCATAGTAAAGAAGTTATAAAGCTAGTTTCTATAGAAATGCTAAAATATTAGAATAAAAGCATTACTGTAAAGGTGCAATTTGAATTATGGAAAGTAATATTCTCACACCAATCTGAAGGAAGCATCCAACAGTGCTGTGGTCTAAGACGGAAGAAGCTAAACCAAGTCTACGGCAACATATTTAAATGCAAACCCTTTTTACAGTTTAATATGCAATGCGTTTAAATTGGCTTGTGTTGCGTGTGTGTGCTATGATCTATGACATGTGATTATGAAAAAAAGAACCTGATGAATTTTGAAGTACATAATGTGGGGGATGTTTGTTTTGTAAACAGACAGGTGTATAACTTGATATTATCTCTTTTAGTTGTCCCACAAAAGAAGCACACAAGTGTTAAGTGTTTTGTAAAAGCCTTTGAATTGCAAATGAAGACGACGGTGGTGGAAATGGAAATGTCAATCTTGTAATAACCCTCTTGCAGCTGTTAAGAAACAAAAAGACGGTTCTCTGAAGTCTCCCACAGCTTAATAAAAACATGTTTAAAATGCAATAGCAAATATACACTGATCAGCCATAACATGAACACCATCGCAAGGTGAATTAAACAACACTGATTATGAATTCTATACTGAAAATTAGCGACAGGGGAGGTACAGTGGCTTAGTGGTTAGCACTGTTGCCTTGCACTTTCTGGGTTAGTTGGTTTCCTCCGGGTACTCCGGTTTTCTCCCACAGACTAAAGACACGCAGTTTAGGCTAACTGGCATTCCCAAATTGCCCGTACGTGTGTGCTTTGTGCCCGCGACCCTGTATACAGGATAAAGCGGTATAGAAGATGAGTGAGTGAGTGTGTAAACTGGTAAATATTCATGATCGTCCAAGACTCATTTACGCCACTAGGGACCTACGTCTATCCAGGTTTGTCTGATCCTACAGAAAAGCTTTGTAGCACAAATTGCTGTTAATGCTGGCTATAACAGAAATGTATCAGAATACCAAGTCCATCACAGCTTCTTGTGTATTGGGTTCATCAGGCAAAGAGTTCAAAAGAGTTGATCCAGCCGTCAAATTCCCCAGATCATAATCCTATCGAGCATCCAGTCTGATCCATGGAGGCTCCTTATTTTAATGACAAAAATTGGAGTAGCTGTAAAAAAAAAAAGGCCAACCATATGCTGTAATTCTCCACAGCCATTTCTTCATTAGGAAGCTGTTTAGTGCTGTATGATGCAGTAGAGGTGCATTAGCACTATTTTTAGATACTCTACATAAGCATTCAAATAGGCAGAATGTGCTGAGACACCAGACATGATAAAATCTGATTTAAATCTTGCAGAGGATAATGGAAATGATGAAGGAAATGATGAATTATGAATTACGAAACTCTGGCATTTCATGCAATATTTATGTGTACTGCACATCCATTTGGGAAAGTATCAGTTTTTGTATTTTGGTCTCTTAATGTGGACTGACACGACTTAAACTTAAAAGTCATCCATATGATTCATTCATTTTATTATTATTATTATTTTTTTTTTACGATCTGTTAAACCCAAAGCTTCTTGTGATGAAAAGTGAGGCTGCTGGATCACAGACTGTAACCCCATACTGTAGTCGTCTTATCTGTAGGTCAGGTGTGATTAGTCACGGAGCTTATAAACCTGCAAAATTAATTTCTATATTGCTCCAGATGTTGTAACAATAAAAATCATCTGACCAGTTGACCTAGTGAAGCCTGTCATAGAAAAGCTTACTTATTAGATGATTAAAAAATGAAAGGTGAAAGAAGAAAGGCAAAACTAAAATGAGGTCATGCTGAGAACTGGGCATGGCCTTCTAATGACTGCAGGAGTCCGAGAAGACTTACTGAAGCCTTTGTCGTCACACAGGTCCTGTGAAGAAGTCGTCAGAGAGCACAAAAAAAAAAAAAAAAAAGAATCACAAAAATAAAGGTTACTCAATGCACACAGTGTACAACAGATCAGGAATTAGTTCCCCAGAGAAAATAAACCTACATGAAATTTGCTCGTTTTATATTTTCAGAATAAAAACACAGCAGGAGCTGAAGTAGAAAACCTTTTAATGATGCTCGGCACGGTTGGTGTGCGAGTATGAGGTGGTTTACACAGCGGTTAGTTGCTGCTTTGTCCTGCACTGTGTGCACAGGTATACTTACGCTCAAAATCACTTGTTTCCTGCTCACTCTGATCCTTGTTCTTGTAGAAGGGGAATTTATGTGAAAAGACACTTTTTACACTTGCCATTGAGCGACTGCAGAGGAAGAGATGGAGGGATGAGAACAAAAAGAAAGATGGGAGGGAGGGTGTCTGCTACAGGTTTGAACAAACTGAACGGCATTAAAATTCTATTTTATCTTAAAATAAATCTAATGCCTCTTCCTGCAGTAACCCTCTAATACTTAATGAACAAACAATATGCATGTGTCAATCTAAATATCCGCCATAGTGTATCCCTCATAAGCTCATAGCGTGGCTATTTGTGTAGTAACCTTCATCTTTAAATGAGATTTGAACTTTACATTTTGACAAAGCACAACGTTAATGTTTTATATATTTTGTACTTGAGCATGCAGTTGGTTTGCCAAATTACAACTCATACATGTTAAAACACCCTGAATGTACTGTAGAATTAAGACTATAACTCACTCATTAATCTTTCCCCAAAGCAACCCTACAGTACGTACACTTGGAATAACATTAAAAATGCCACCATGTTCAGAGAGACAGCACTGCTCCCAGATGCTCCCCTGTTTCTAAATGGTGAGATATCTGCTACAGGTTTGAACAAACTGAACGGCATTTTTGAGCATGTTTACACGCACACTAATAATCTGAACACTGTTATATCAGAAGCCTCAGTGGTGATGCCTATAGAATGTAAAATATGATGTATTTCCTTAAAAAAGATTCACTAGTGAAACTTTATAAACAAATAACTTTACAGTACATACAACTTCAGGTAAATAATAATATAGCTGGACATACGTATAGTACTGTGCAAAAGTATTACCCCACCCTGCATTTATTTATATTTTGGTTCTAAACAGCTAAACTTTCTTTTGCTTTTATTCCTGGAGCAATTTTTGGCTCTCAATTTCAGTTATCAGTTTTAGAGAAATTTTTCACACAGAAATCTACTGTATGAAATGAGGCTGCTGCTGAAGTTGTTACATAAAAACAACCAATGTTTAAATTCTATTTTTAAGCAATCTTTAGTGCAGCCTGTCACAGTAAAACATTTGTTCCCATTTCTTTAATGTAGTCTACATCACTAACTCACTCAACATCTATACCACTTCATCCTGTATTCAGGGCCACATGGGCCTGGAGCCTATCCCAGGAGATTTAGGGCACATGGCAGGGTACACCCTGGACATGCTGCCCATCCATCGCAGGGCACAGACACACACATACACTCACTCATTCACACACTTCGGGCAATTTGGAAACGCCAATTGGCATACCCTACATGTCTTTGGACTGTGGGAGGAAACCTGAGTACCCAGAGGAAACCCACCAAGCACGGGGAGAACATGCAAACTCCATGCACACAGAGACGGGAATCGAGCCTGGCCGGGGATCGAACCTGGACCCTGGTGGTGCAAGGCGACAGTGCTAACCACTACACCACCGTGCCGCCTT